>JAVCKT010027992.1:37556-61093 GCA_032273925.1 Rhynchotus rufescens | reverse complement strand
TATATGGTAGAGAAACCCTTTGCAGTAGCAACTCCCTCCTCAGCCACTCCAGTGCAAGAGCTCTTGTGGCTGGGCAGCTTTTGGCTAATTCCCACCATGTCCCTCCAGTGCTTACACAGGTGTGGGCGGCGGAACCGGGCGCTTTGCAGGCAGCTGTGGGAGGGGGGGGAAGATCATAATTCTCGGACCACAGACCAAAAGCAAAGTGAGGAAGAAAGGAAAAAATCAATTGACTTCTGCTACCAAGTAAAAACTTTACAGCTGTTTTAAAAAGGTACTGAGCTACCAATTTGCTTTTCTGTCCCACCAGTTATTAGGCACACTCCTGGCTTTAATAACCATTCTCAACTCCAGCCTTTCAGGTAATGCAAAAAGGAACGTGGGGCAAAATTGTTTACTTAGAAACTCTGTTTGCTAAGCAGAAGTTGCAGAAATACTTGTTTCCAGAATACTTGTTCATGATATTCAATCTAAAGAAAAAAACATAGAAACAGGACTTGCTTCCCTCATATGAAATGAGTGTATTGTTCATGCTAATTACAGGTGATTCACATAATGAAGCAGCTACCATAAAATTAGAGCATGGCTATGCAAGCAAGTTAGCACAGGGGAAAACTAGGCTACGAACCATTAGGGTTCATCACCTGTGCTGTGGTAACACCACCTAAATGCTTTTACCCCACGGTAAATGAAAGTAGATGATCCCTATCCAAAGGGCTGCTGAAAGAATTTGTGCTGCTTTGCCAGCTCGTCCTCTGGGTCTGAACAGATGTGGTCAGAAACGCCACGAGACCGAGGCCTGGCAGAAGCCACAATTAAGGTACTATGACCCACTAGTAAAAGGCAAATAAAGAAATACCAGCCCTGCTTAACATGTTGCAACGCTTATCAGGAGTTCAGTGAAAGCACATTTTTACTTGCATTTTTGGGGTTTCTTCCTCTCGAAGTGCCTGGAGAAGGGCCTTGGCTCCCACGCAGCCCGTACCGCTCCAGCCGAGCGCCTGAACTCACGTCGTTTCTTTACCAACATCTTGACATATGGAGAACATTATTTTGGCTGCTCACAATGACCTTTGGTTTACATGACTCGTGCTGCTATAATAGCAAGCTACATGTATGCAGCTAAAGAGAAGAAGGGAAAAACAGGCTATTTGAGTGTGTATGCAAATACATGGATTAAGTTTCCAGCACTGTCTAGGGAATTCTGACCCATAATATAAACAAGTCTAATGAATAAAAGAGGTATCTAAATCTTCCCAGACTATCCTACAAATGTTTTCTTCATATGCATAGCATTTTGGATAACAGCAGAAGGGCTTACTGGAATGAAGAATTATTTTTGTAAGTTTTGGGTTGCATCTAACATAACTGAATACAAAGTCTTTGGAATAAGCCTTCTGATAACTTTGCTGGAGTATTATTACTTACTATTAATCCAGGAACTTGGTTGAAATTTGGAAATTTCTCAGTTGTTTCTGTAAGAAGGGAAAATATTTGAGCTTCTACAGCTATGATTCCAGGTCTCAAGTTAACATTCAGAGAGTCTTATCTTTTCTCAGAAGCATCAGTTTAAACACTATTACATCTTATGCTTGTCAAAGCTCAACAACTTAACAAATGCAAATCAATCATCCACAAATCTCCTTCATCTGAGCCACATTATTAAAGGTTTTAATCCCAGAATTTGTAAGCCAGCCACTTTTGGCGTATCTGTGAAGATCCTTGCTACAGTGAGACACTGAGTTCGTTCAACCTTTTCAATAGCTATCCAGGTTTCTTTTTTAAGTTCCAGAAATCCATTTTGAAAACCATTTCTCAAGTTTTAGATGCGTAGACTTCTGCAGGCAGTGGTTCCTTCTGAAACCTATTAGTCAACTCTGTTTTGGAACCACTGTTTAGTTCTTTCAGACACTCTAATCTAGTAACTCTTGCTGAACTACTTCCACATAGATGGAGGATCCCATCATACATGCAAAGCTTTACCCTCATTTTTGCTGTTTCAGTGGCCAAGTTCAATCAGGACTAGGGTACCAGTAACGATGTCTCAAAGCTTTGCCTTTGACCTTCATTTATCTCTGTTCTGAGCTAGAAGTTGAAAACTGAGTTAAAATTGATGATTTATCCCCAAGCTCACACTCAGCAGGTTCAGCACCACCTTGACAGCATAAACTTTCTCTCCAATATGTTATTAAGTCAGTTTTCCATTATTTGGACCTGAACAGAAGGTCTTTTCCCTTTTGGAGATATCCGCACTGTTAAAACCAAAACTCAAGAAATGTCCATTCCCATTCAAATCCTCTTACTTCCTTAAACTTTTGACATAGTAACTCTTTGCAGAGAAATCCCAGACAGTCTAGAGCTTTCCAGCTTTCCCACATTCCACATAAGCTATTCCCAATATCAGGAACCATACACGCATCCCAGCATTGCACACTGTTGTGAGAGGTTTAGCAGAGCTTCACAAGCAATTCAGGCCCTATTGCAAGCACTTCCTAGCCTTTTCTGGGAAAACTTTAATCATTACTCCATTTCTTCTAATGAGACACCCAGGTTTACCAGTAGTACTTTTGGGACATTTTTGCACCTCCCCTCTTTGTTTTTGTTGGTGCAAGGACTGATACCTGGTTACAGTTCTTTCTGACTTAAGCTGGCAAGTTTCAGAGTCCTAGAGATTTAAATGATCAACACATCATTAATCCCATTAATGAAGTATTTTTACTGTCCCCCCCCATATAAAGTCCTGTCTTCCTAAATACTACAGGCATGAAAAGAAATAGTTCTCTGCTCACCAAAACAAGCCTCTTCCTAGGTAACACTCCTTCCAAAGCACTGCTTCCTTCTCAGCTTTTCTTTTCTACCAGAGCTCTCATGACAATGTCCATTGCTTCCCTTCTGCTGCTTCTCTCATCCTCTGCGTTTTGCCTCATTTTCACAGACCTCCAGGCAATGACATCCCATATTTGTGTTCCACATGCATTTGCTTTGAAGCCTGTGGTTGTAAGGGAGGCCTCTCCCATTAATTTCAGAGGAAGATCTGCTGATACCGTTGGTGTGCAGTTGTTGTGTCAGCTCTGGAGAACATGCATGTGGAGTTGCTACGGCTCCTGCATCTGGCAGTAAGCAGGGAGGTGACTATCGCAAAGTGATTAAGCAGTAGCAGCCCATTAAGATCTCAAGATAAAACCTATTAACCCATATATGTGGGTTAATAAACATATTAACCCCTTGTCTTTCACAAGGGTTTAGGCCAAAGCATTTTATACCTTGCACTTCTGACAGCCTTCATCCATGGACATGGCTGGGTTCCTTCCTCAGTTGGCAAGGAGCAGCTTGATCAAGTTTCCTTGGCTTTACACATGCCCAAGAACTGTCTTTCTTGAAGCAGTCTGTCAGGTCCCATGGGAGGAAAAATATTACAATATTTCTGCCTCTGCTGCTCAGATTGAACATCTTGTCCCCAGATTTGGCCAACAGCATCCAAGCAGCGAGTACAACCTTCTGCATTAGGCTCAGCTTCACTCAACAGGAATATTAATAATAGAGAATAAAAGAAAACAATTTTTTTTAAGTGCTTGAGAAAGTGAGAGTCTCTTTAGCTGTCAGCTCAATTATTCCTATTAGGAATGAATTTGTTAGTGTTTCCACAACTACAACATTCCAAAACCCACACAAGAACAAATTAAATGGGGTGGGGAAAAAAAAGTTGGGGTTTTCAAATTAATTACAGGAGGGTTCGATAATTGGGAAACGTGGATTGCAGTAGAACTACTGCAAAATGGCAACCACTAACATATTATTCTATAGAACATTTAAATACTGTGAATATCTTCCAGCTGAAATCTGTCCAGATTTTCTTCTATCCAGTGCTCCGTGTTTAGTCCAGGAACATTAATGATGAAAATCTAGACAGCGTTACATTGTGTGAACTATTAGATACACACTGATGATACTTGATTTTATATTGCCCTTGGCTCAGTCAGTTCACAGAATTTAAATGACCTGAATTCTGGCTAGCATCTGCTGTCAAATGAGTAAACAGTAAATCAAACTTAAAACTTCATTATAGAGCTGCAAGTCTGTTTTCCTACAGACCTGCTATACCGCATGATGCAATCAAACACATTATTATCTGTCAAGCATCCAAGAACGGGCTAAGTGACTCATAAAACCAATAAATAAGATATGGTCTCTGCCCCTGAAATACCTTGCATCGTAAAATTAAAACAAGACTCACAGAAAAGAGAAGCCCTGGAGAAGTGACTTAGTCCTTGAAGGGAAGGGGACTGCGATAAAGGTGCATGGGCCCGTTACTCCAAAGGAAGGAAGAGGGAAGGAAGCAGCAGCAGCTGCTCTGCTGTTACAGCCCATGGACAGGTTTTCACCCGCAACAGTAAATATGAGTTTGCTTATTCGGTTAATTCTCCACGTAATTCTCCCCTGTTTCCAAGTACAGCACAGTCAAGTTTTTCTCTACGTGAAGGAGTGTTTAGATGTTCCTGATTTTACTGTAAAAAGCTTTCTTCCTCCATGGTGTTGGTTTTGCAGCTGTGGGGGAGGAGGGTGATTTTCACACACATTCCTGGGACAGCCATGGGTTTATCTGAGTCTTTACTAGACAGCAGTCACTAGGTGCTCACAGCAAATTCATATCTCTTCCGACCAACAGTTGTTCACATATAAACAGCCTAATACAGTTGAACTTTGAAAGCTTTAGCATTATACGCAGCAAAAAGCCTTAGTCCTGTGCAGTAATAACCAAAAAACATTAAGTGCAGAGCATACTCAGCAGGCATCCCCATGATTTACAGTACAGCCTAATAAAGTTATGCCTCGTGGAGAAAGGGGAGGAATTTCCCTCTATCCCAGCCCGCCTGGCTTGCGCGACAGACAGCAGCTGCTACTGAGATGCTCTGCACGAGGCCGGCTGCATTTCAGGAAGGTTTTCAAATCTCTCAACCCAGCTCTACGGAGCCTGGACCACGCAGCACAAAAAGAAATACAGAAGAGTTTTCAACACTGCACACACGAGAAAAAAAATGCTACCACAGAGCATCATGCTGTCACCTGTATGATCCATCATCAGTCATAACCTTTCGATTTACCATGTAGACCTCTGCCATTTGAACTGTGAGTAACTGACAGTAACAGTAAATAGTCACCCCCTCCACGTGCACCTCTATGACAGGAGCTAACAGGCGCTTTCCCAACAGCTTGTAGATATTTGCTGGTAGCAGGGGAAGGGTGAGGCCGTTTCCTTCTGAGCTGTGAAGTAGAGCATCATTATTACCACATCCCAGCAATTCTGTGCTTTTTACCCTTTTTTACTCTTTTCCCTGATTCAGATGAATCTTTTCTTTCCTCCATCCTCCAAACTGTTACTCTCTTGCTCCTTTCTCCAGGTTCATAAGCATGATAAATGATGATAGTCTGGATGCCTCATGCCGTATCCCGGCTTGCTGGCCTAGCCAGTACCCGCACACTCATTCTGACCCGCTCCGACGTACCCAAGACAGCCCTGCAGACGCCCTCACCCTTCCCATCAGCTTGCCATCCAGCTAGTCCCAACTCCTTCCTTGCAACTGGAATGTGCATGACACCCATAGCCCTCGTCTCTTCCACCTTAATACTCTCCAGATTTCAAATCCCAGTTTCCTTGTCCACCTAATGCAATTTCCTCTGTCCCTCAATCTTCTTCCAGTGTTGCTCCTTCTGCCAAATTGCTCTCAGCCCTTCCCCACAAAGCCTTCAGTTCTAATTTCCTGTAGTCTCATCTTCCTCAAAAACTCCATCTTTTACTTTGAGCCTCCTTGTCCCAGACCACACCTGTATTTCTCCCTCAGAAATCCTTCTTTCCATCCTCTCTGTTTCCATTCCTCCCACTAGGCTAAATCTGTTTCTATCCTTCCGTTCAACCTCAGCTCTTCTGCCTTCCACATTCATGCATCTGAGTGGCCAAAAAGGGGATTAGTGACAGGGACGAGAGATTCAAGCTGCCTGTTCTCATTTCCTTTGCATGCCCCACCTTGATCTGAAGCAGCTGGAAGTTGGAACTGCAGCAACATCTTAGCTTTGTTCTTTGAGTCTTGAGGTGGAGCATGTTCCTGTTATTCCACAGGGAACAGTCTTGTCTGAGTTATGAAGGCATGGAAAAGACACAATGTACAGTGATTTTAAGTGCTAAAAATCTATGGAGCCTCTATGGCCATGTGTGAACCAAGAGGTTGCCTCGTGTCTAGGAACTGGATGAAGCATCAGTAGCTTTTCACCGAGTAGGAGAAGAAACAACTACAGGGGCAAATGCCAGCTTTGTATACAGAACACAGAACTCCTAGAGTTTAGGAATAAAGAAGCCCTCCCCAAAACAAAAGTCAGAATTTAATGCTGCAAAATAACATTTTTCTTTAGCCTTGTTCCCAAAACTAGCTGAATTGTTTTGGCTTAAGCATTAAAATGAAAATCTGATTGGGATGGGCACATAGCATGGAAAATTTCAGCCCAAACAGTTAATGTCTGAAAAAGTTTTAGGCAGCTGAAAAGGGTCTTCTAACGGGATGTGAGAGACAAACCTAATAAAAGACAGTTCAGGCAGGTCCACCTATAATAAAATCCCTATTCTGCTGTGGTTTCACAGCCAATAAGTTGGTATAATTTGCCTGCAGACACAAACCTTACAAAAAACCTCTTTCAGTACTAACTTAAAAATACTTATTATTATATAAAGTTATCTTTAAAGTTTGAAAATGACCATGCAGTTAGACCAAGCATATGCATTTTGTTAACAGGAATAATAGGCTACCATGGATTTCCTTTCTAGACGTTCTCCAGCTATATTTTGCTTAGTGGATTTAGAGATTTCCCTGCAACATTAAGTTCCAAGCCATTCTCCCATGCTAGAACACAGGAATAAGAAGCTAACCTGGTCAGGAGACAAAAAAAAAAAAAAAAAAAGGAAAACTGGAGCAATAAAATATTAATATATCACTAGAAACTGAAATTCAAACTTAGACTATTGCAGTGGTATTTAAGTGAATAGAAATCAGTGATTGTTGTTTTCATAAGATGACTCTTAAACTGACTGAAATGTTATTCCATTAGCAGTCCACAATATTGCTCCAGAATAACCAAGAACAGAATCCAAGTATTCCAAGTTTCAAGTATTCTCTCATAATTGTATTCTTTACAATTTTGTTTTAAAGTATCTATACTATTCTATGACTGGCTTAAGTGGTCCAAATAGATGAGACAGAGCAGATGTATCATAAAAATAGTCATATAAAATTTAACAGATACAAATATTCCCTTTTATTCCCCTTTGCTAGCATTCACACAAAGTGAACTACATTTATTAGCTCTTAACTGGACAATCCCTAAATCCTCCAAAGACCACCTAATTCATGTTCCCTCTTGGATAATTTCAGCACTGCCTACCTAATCCTTTTACTACTTAATGCTTTAAATTCAATAAAGTTCTTTGCAGTTTACCAAAGGTTTGGACTCAGGTTAATGTAGGTCGGAGCTGAGACTGATTTTTACTCAAGAGAAAGCAAACAGGCTAAATCACAAGTGTTCTGATATCTGATTGACTAAGTACTAGCAGGAGTCTGGGGAGAAACAGGAGAGAATTGTCACCTCGCGAGAAATTGGCAGCATGGAAAAAAAATTAAAAAAGAAAAATAAAAGGAAAAGACTCTCCCCGCCTTCCCAAATGCAACGCTACTCTCAGAGTAATCCTCTGCCAGAAACCACTATAGGAGACAACATATACTCAATGCTGGCAATAAGTGCATCTTGAACCAAGAGATAAACCTCCACAGTAACGAGTGTGCACAGTATCTCTAGGATAGGTACCTATGCGTGTGTGCATGTGCTTGCATGCGTGTATATATGCACATGCATCTGAAAAAGGCCTTTGGGTCCCATGTTTAAAAGTGTGCATGGTTTATTACCATCAAACGAGGTGTAAAAAAGTACAGATCTTGGCTGGCTAAAGTTGAGAGCAACACTAAGTGCCCATAGATTCTGCCTGCCTTGAGAAATCAGTTCCTGCTGTAAAATAACAGACTTTAGCACATTCTGTAGAATGACATCACCCAAAGCGGCCTGCCAAAAATCTTACTTTTACATTTCTTCAACAACAGAAGATTTCCTTTCACCACTTTGCCTTTTTTTTTTTTTTGTTAGTCAATCGTTCAAAAATACGAAAGTTTTAAGTATTTCCAGACCTATACGTTAGCCGTTGTTAATACAAGCAAGTGACTATGTCTTTTAAAAATGTTGCATGTGCATATATCTTTTTTGCTTGATTCTTTTAAGGATATTTGTATTTGCAACCATGCTTTTTTTTTTTTTTAAATTTTATACAGGAATTAAACTATTCATAATGCTGTATTTCCTATTTATATCTTATATTGCAGAGGAAATAAAAACAGGTTAGGAAACAATCCTGTGTTAACAAGAGGTAGACAAGATAGTATGATGCATTTTCCTTATGTTTTAATACAATGTCTTTAGTATCATCAAAAATGTTATTCAATGAGTATTTACATAGTGCATATATTCACACTATCTTTTAAAGATATAACTTTAGAGAAAGCAGTATACTTTGGTGGTTATTTTTTTCAGTGCTTCCACAATGATTTTTAATATAGATTGATTAAATTAAGAAAAAAATAGACTAGATAAAAATAAAATAGTCCAACGTATCTCATATTGAGTGTTCTCCAAGAGAACATGTTGCAGTGCACATAAAAGAGATTTCAAAAGACGTTAACTTTTTATTTTTATACATTGTTAAAAAGAGAGATAAGTCTAGGCAGAGGTCAATTCAGAAGCTTGAACTCTTAAAATGAATTAGTCATACCAAATCCAATTAAGTTGCTATATATGACACTTTCAAAATCTAAATCTTCAGCATTTGCCAAAGTTATTCCCCATTAAGAGTAAAAAAGAAGTTTACTCTTAAAATTTCTTTAAAACTTAAATATTCTGAAGCATTGGTACCATAACTCCCAATGAAAATGGCACCCGCTTTTCTTGTGACAAGCAAAAAAGGAAAAGAAAAAAAAGGGAATTCACAGCATGACCAAAGGTACTGCTCCTGCTGCAGCCCACTGAAGGGAGCGGAGTCTTACGTGGGCATAAAATGGAATTATTAGGGAGATTAGGCTTGGTTCTGCACATGACTATATCCAACAGAAAGATAGTTACTTGCTGTGTAAAAAAGCAGCCTCTCACTCGCAGGGGTTTTGCTTGCAAGCCGCAGTCCCTGTTCCTGCAAGAGCGTCACTGCAAGGTGAGATTAAAGATAAATTTTATAAAACACCATTTTGTGGCACTAACCACAAAAAAAGAAAAGAAAAAAAGAAAAAAGAAAAAGAAAGAAAGGCTTCTCCCGTACTTGTCAGGGCTGCTGTAAGACCTTCAGCGCTGAACACTCAGGTTACACATAATCCTCCAGCTGCGAGGTGACAATTAGCGCCCAAATGTCTACAAAAGCCCCCAGCTCTCAACAGGTGCCTCGCCTTTGTGCTCAGGTTTAACTCGAATGTGAGAGCGGGACCGTCCCACCCGCCACCCCTCCCCGGGAAACAACTCCTGTTACAGCCCCCATCCCCGCCACTCCGCTCTCCGCTTCTCCCCAAAGACCCAAACTTGATTTTCGTGCTCTCCTTTGCCTCTCTTTGTCCGTCTGTCTCACAGATCTGGCTCCTGGTGAAGGAAGTAGAATTTGTTGTGTATTATGGGTCTCTCCCCAAAGACCCAAACTTGATTTTCGTGCTCTCCTTTGCTTCTCTTTGTCCGTCTGTCTCGCAGATCTGGCTCCTGGTGAAGGAAGTAGAATTTGTTGTGTATTATGGGTCATCAATATCTCTCTTCACTGGCAAAAACAGGAGCAAATCCCTTGAGAGATGTATAGTCATGTAAAACTGACAAAATTGAGAAGAAAGTCTTGCCTTTTCCTTAGTTTCAGAAATGAGAGTTCTATAAAAAAAGAGATTTTCATCAGACTACCATGAACTCCACCTCTCTACAGGTACTGTAGTAATAAGTCAGAATTCCTCCTTAATATCACACTTAACAAGTTTCCTTCCCTACCCCTGTTATCTATATATATCCTATTGATTTCTGACATTAACAACTTCTTCACAAAGTGGGAATTTTAAAAGTGCTTCCAGTAATTCAGACTTCAATATAACGTCTGAACACTGCCAGCCCTATTCTCAGAAATTTCCTCCTGCTTCCAAATCAAAAATTCAAACCCCCAAATTTGCATAGGTCAAAATCGACACAAAAAAATGCAAACATTTAAACATAAACATAAGTGGTTTTTTTTTCCATTATACAACTAGCTTCACTTTCAAGAGAAAAGGAGCCTGCAGTCTTTCATTCTTACAACAGTAAGAATAATCACACATTTCTTCTCTATATTATTTTAAAGCTAGTAAATTCATTGAAACTGGCTTTCTATAAAATCCCCTGGTTTCCAAAACACAGTAAATTTTCTATTGAAAAGAGACATTTCACCCAAATGTTTCCAAGCCCCTTTTTCTCAGAGAGAGATTCACTGAAAAGCTTCACATGGTTGCAGGATGACACAACCTGAAATCAGTCAATATGTTTGATTGGAAAATATTAATCTGCTTTAAGGATTCACTGCAAGCTATCACTGAAATACTGATTGCAGCATATACCCTAGGTAGGAATATGAACTGTACTGAATTATTTCATTATTAGTCATTTAGAATTCATCAGGGGCCTTTTAACACCAACCTTGATCTTGCCGCCCTCCTTTTGACAGGATTGCAAGAAAAATCATTGCCTCTGATCCAGAGCTTGCAATCAAAATACGATGGAGAATAGCAAGGAAGCAGTAAAGGATATTGATTAGTAATGAAAGCAGTAATCTCAGGAAGCCAGAAGCCTGTTGTTGTTAAGGTTTTGTACACATCAGAGGAACTAAGTTCGACGAATGAATAAAATCAGATCGTTTTTTTCTAGGGCAGGAGGGAGGGCGGGTATTTCTAACTAGCCTCTCCCAGGTGGGAAGGAAGTCAGGGAGAGAACAGGAGAGGGGTTATTTGGGAACACACCAAGCAAATCACACGAGTCGTTTTGCAGCAGTGAAGGAGGTGATAGACAGGGCAAGGTAATAAGGAAAAGACTTTACAGACATCAGAAAGCAGGAGGAGGGAGGCAGGAGGAACCTCTTGAGGGCAGGAAACAGGCAAGAGAAGAAAAAGGGAATCTGAGGCAGGAATCAAAAGCAGGACAGTGACTGCCGGCCATAGGGCTCTGGCTGCTTTCAAGACTTTGAATCGTTCATGGAACAAGTGGAGCCAATGGATGCAGCACAGCACAGGATAACGCTGCCATCAGGGAACATATGCTTCGAGTTGAATCCAATCGCAGCATCCTGGCAAACAAGCTGCATTTATAAAGGCCAAGATCAGGGTTTTTTTTTGTTTTTTTTTTTTTAGCAGCTTCACTGCCCTGCAGTTTCTCATACCCTCAAAAGTGCAGATGGGTCCCCCTTCATGCTCACCCCTAAGCAGCCTGGTCTTCCCAGCGGGAGCCAGCTCACTAGAACTTGCTTGAAGACACGCTGCTATTTTCCACTTGTCCTCCTGTCTTCTTTTTAATCAAACGTATATGCAAGGGTCCCCCTAGGACGGTTAAGCCTCACCGAGGCTCCCCAGCTTCTCCTGAGGAAGCCCACACAAGCGCCACTCCGGACACCTTCCCTTTTTCATGACACCAGCTTCTCCTCAGTGGCCACCAGCCCCACTGTGGTCCCCACATGCCAACAGGGCCATGACACTGCCAGGCCTCCTTGCAGAAGTTGTGAGGCGACATCTCTGTCCCCAAACCCCAGAGCCCCCTGCACTAATTATGCTTTTGAGACCAGATTTCACAGATGCCCTCACAGTGATGGTGAAGGGACAGCAAACGACAACAGGCACCCAAAAGGGAAAGGATGGCGGATGGAACTTCCAGGCCACGGCAGCAGGGCCTGCCAGGCCACAGCAGCAGGGCCATAACGCAGCCGACATCCTGCCTTCACCCCGCGGCCTGGCCATGGCGACGCGGAGGTGTCGTGGCCTCCCGGCCGCCTCGCCTCCATCCCGGCACTGCCGCTCTCTGCAGGATGGCCGCCTCCTGGCGCTGTCTCTCCTCACTACCCCGCCGCCACAGCTTCAATCTTGTTTGTGCAGGGATGGCTGCCGCTGCCTGCCAGGCTCCCCAAAACTTCCAGCTATTAATCGAGACGTGTCTTGGCCGCTCGCAGCCCGGCCTGTCTCCGTTTATCGGGCTGACGCTGAACTAGACGGTGACCCCTGATTCACTCTTCCACCAATTCTCCTCATATCTCCTGCTTGTCCTGAACGTGCCAGGCTTCGGCACGGGAATAGCAGCTCTCTGAACTTGGACACTGCAAACGCTGAGGCGATTAGATTTCCTCAGGGCTGCACGAACCAGCACCTGCGCGTGCAGCGAGGTCGGCGGCCTGAGCTCCAGGCTGGAAGCTGCAACCTGTCGCTGCACAACCAGCCTCTGCCTCGCTCCTCCCTGCCCACAGCACTGTATTACACTGGGCACTTTCAGAGCTGGAAGTATTCAAAATGAAATACTTGTCGCTAGTTACTTTAGAAAGGCTCTGGACAGCCTGTTCTAAAATTCAGAGGGCAAGTCTGAAAGACTTGCTCTGGCATGTTTCTATTTCAAAATTTTAAAGCCTCTTAACAAATAAAGAGAAAAAAAATGTTAGCTTAAGGTAAATTAAGGCACTGTTTCTAATGCCACACAGGTAAAACCTTGTGGCATAGTGTTTTTGGATACAGAAAGTCGTGGAAACACTAAGTGCGCTGCATGGCAGCCCAGCCTCGTCACTGGCCCTGCTGCAGACTCCAGCTCTATCCAGTGGTGCTGATGTCTCGTAAACAGAAAAAAAATAGTTCCCACAGACAAAAGTGGGAACTATTTCCCAAAAGACTATTGCACAACAGTGGGACTGTTTCCCAAAGTGAAACAGCCAGAGCTCTGCTTCAAACACCTAATGGAGTCAAGATATACGGCAAGATGTAGATGGCTTTAAGAAAATAAGTGTTTCACAATATCCTTTTCTAAACCAAAAATATTTTAGACTTATTTCAGTCTTAGCGTAAAACTGAAATTTAAAAAAAAATGGATATTTTGTAATTCATATGCCGTGCCATAATATGCCCCACTATATGCCCCGTTAAGGATAAAAATGTCAGTTGTCTTATTCTCCAGCCCTCTGGTTTCAAGCAAACAATTAAAGAGCACTTCCATATGTCACAAAAGTCAGCCTTTCTTTCAAAACTTAACAAGAGAATTGGCTCTCATCCATCATTTTCTAAGAGATCCCTAAATCCAAATATCACATCTTGTAGAATTACTGATAAAATATAAACCCCAAATTTTCCATCCATAAAGACATCAACACCCAATGCTGCCAAAACACCGACCTTCTCAGTTGAGGAGTGTTAAATGATGCATGAGTATACTTTCATAATCAGACAGATACATGAAATAAAATTATAAAATGTTTTAAGGTCATCCTGGGAAAATGATAGCAACATGACTGGAAAGTACAAGCTGATTCATTGAGAAATGATTACCTAATTTTTAAATCTTTTCATGAACATAATGGAAAGAGCTGTGTGCAGAGTTAGTCAGGATAATTTGTCACTATAAGAACTTGCATTGCTATTTTATGTTGCTATCACACAATGTATGAACAAATCACAAGAACTATACTTCTAAGATGTTTTTCTCCCTGCAACCCTGTGATTATATGGCAGTGATTTTGACAACTGAAAACCAGCAATTACCCTGCCAGCTACCTGTGAAGGAAAAAAATGTAGCTTGGATTGTGGCAGATAATTAGTCATACACAGAGTATCTTTCATTTTATAACTTGACTACCCCACATCAGAGAACAGTAGAGACAGCAATTTAAATGCTATATGATTTTTAGAAAATGTTTGACAGTCCTATGGTTCAACCTTTAAAGAAAGAACAACCAATTTATGAAGGGCTCCTGGTACGTGATTCACGATACTTAATGGTTTCTATCTGAAGTGTAAGTGCCAAAGCATGAGGAAACAAATGAGCTACAGAACTGATAACTTGCCAGGTCTTCAGGGTTCAAGCCCTAGGTGAAATAGGAACATAAATATCTTCCAATATGTAATTTCTGATGGTCTACATGAACTGAGTGATTTCAGTTGCTGGTGAATATGCATCCGCTTTACAAAACTATCTACACTGTTGGCTCTAAATGTCATTTTTGCTAGCAGTCTTGGCAGGGAAAGCAAGAATTTGGTGATAAGAGGGGGCTCTTATCTCCAGAGGTGGTCCTCAGGTCACAGTGGAGGAATGTTGGCCCGAGAGCGTGGCGAGCACGTGCTGCTGCTGCTGCTCACTGCATGCTTATCTGCTGCTACCAGGAGCACCTACTGCCCTGCAACACAATTAGGACCAAGAGCATAGCAGTACACAGAAACAACTAAATATTTTATCAAAAAACACAACAGAGGGCCACCTTACTAAGAAATAAAGCATTTTTAAAACACAGATGAAGGCTTTGAATAAGGGAAGAAAAACAAAAACAAACAAACAAAATCCTACCAGATACCAGGAATTACCAGATATTAGAAGAGAACATTTCCTATGAGGGCATTTTTCTGCACCTACCAGCTGAACTATTTCTTGACCAGTATTCCCAACACAGGAGGCAGAATACCAGACAAGATGGATCAAGGGCAGTTCATACACCACTTCTGGAATCACAAGCACCTGGAAGAACCATATATCTAAAGAGAGATCACACTTAAGTTTCTAAATGCCAAAATTACACCAGAAGGGAAATGGAGTCACCATGCAGTTGTAAGCCCATTTTAATTCAGAAAGACAGAACTAGCAAACCCAAGTTCTTTTTGTTCGAAGGACAAAAACTTGCAGTTTATGGCTTTATTAACAGCAGTAGCACAAGGAACGAGATGTGTAGCCTTCCAATCACAGGAAAAAAGAGTTTGCAGACAACTAAATTTTCTTACTTTTCATATCTCATGTGAGCTCACTGAGTCCAGATACACATAACTATGGAAATGTTTATGTCTTATATTTTAAGTCATTTCACAAAGCTCCAAGTGATTTTTAAGTATTTGGCAGTATCTCTCATTTCTTTTTCTCCTTCATTAGACAGAACCTAACATACCACCGAGTCAATTAAGGTCAGACCTATCTGAATAGCTGCTGAACTACTAACTCCTATCTCTCCCCAAAGTGAAATTAAAACCTGTTGAAATTGGCTTAGCTTTCCATAAAACAGGATGTGAAATGAGAAGTAACAACTAGTTATGAGAAAACTCAAAAACATTTTGGTTTTATAATGATGTTAATAATCTAAATGTCATGACAGATTTTAAATACATTCAGATAGTCAAGGAATATTACAAAGAAGCATAAATTAAGGATATAAAAATTCATAACTTCATATTTGTATGTCAAATGTACTTACAAATATGTATCAGGAGCTAATCATATCCATCCATACATATGTGGGCTGTGTCTTTTGTTTAATATTCTTTGTGCACTAAAAAACCCACAATTGTCAGGTCCCTTTCAGGCATCCTCATCACTCATGTCATTGCATTCATGCAGTTAAGATGTTCAGATCAATTATGAGAAGTATTTTAAAGGCTTCTGCTGTCTGCTACCTGTATGGCCCAAACTTGACATATTGCCCATGCTTCCTGTGTTTTTTTTTTTTTGGATCACTCTTGTTAATCCTTTCAAAAAAAGCAGAAAACAAACAAACAGACAAAAAACAATGCGACTTTTAAAATTAAATAACCAACATTTTTAATTAAGCATATGCTATCCCATACTTTGGACACTTTATCAGCAGACTTTTGTGCACCATCACAGTAGTTTCTGATCAAACTGTTGTGGGTTTTTTTTTTTTTCTCCTTTTTTATTGTGGATTTCTGAGTTATGTGGAGGTATCCAAATTATTTACATCTGTCCAATATTAGCTTCCACTCAAATAAACTGTTTGCATGTCTCTTGGAGGGAATGTCTGTTGTCTAATTCTAAGTCAGATGTCACAGACAGGCAAAGACACAATCATTTTGGACGTAAAACATGAAGTGGTGATTAATCTTCTCCATGTGCATTCTTGTCAAACGCTTACTTCACCTCTCACTTTATTCAGTTCTCAAAAACCATCTGGCCTACAGATTTTTTTTTTTTTCAGTACATGTTGCCTAATTTTTGTTAGTCATGAAGAAAAGTTAAAACCAGTGATGATGTGACTGTACCAGGTGCCTGATATTACATCATGCTAGGCATTATCTTGCAAAACAGTCAAGTACTTACTTTGGCTGAAGGTTTTTTTTTCCCCCAGAGTAGGAGGACTGAATCTGTTTCTTTCCCTCACACACATTTTTATTCTATGCAGAAGGCCATGAAACAAACAAACAAAAAACCTTGATAAACAGATAACCGGCTTCTCCAGTCTTTCATCTGTACCTTCATGTATCAAAATGATACAAGTAATTCTCTAATTCTGTACATAACAGGCGTAGTCTTCAGCATTCATTGATGTAATCATATATGTTGCATAGTCACAAGTGTGGTTCAAGGTAATATTATTTTCAAAAACTCATCCCTTACAGTAAAGGCTGACTCAAAGCTCTTACACACACTGAGCCATCTAGCCAAAGATGAGAAGTACTATGTTTCAGGAAAAGTAACACTTCTTTCCTCAGATATATGGACTTGTCCCACAGGAAGATTTTATTCATTACACAGATGTTGAACTGAATCAATGCAAATGAACAAGCCCACTTTCCTATGTGGGTATTTGTTTTGCTGACTCAAATTTGCTTTTCTTTGATTTAGATGAATCCTCTCCAAAGCAACATGCCTAGATGAGGGTGTTGACATGAAGACTTTTGCTATACAATTATGCTGTTTTCCATGGCATTGTAGCCCAGAGAAGGCAATGCGTGACCTATCAGCCTTCTGCTGCCACTGCAGTATGACGGTGGGGACAGGCACTTGCAAAGGACTCTTCTCTTCACCTAACCAGGACACTGTGTGTCAGTCATCTCTCAAGGTGTTGGATCACCTCTGGCTTTCCTTTTTGGCTAGACAGGCAACCTAGACAACTGGATAGCTAATTTAGGTTGAAAAAACTGCCAGCGTCTCAAGACATCTCAAACTGGTCTCCGGGATTAAGGAACGAAGTCTTGCCACAAAAAATTTAAAAAGATAGATAAAAAGTGCCAGGGACTTTTTGTTTGGAATTAAAAGCTCTTGGTCATTTATTTTATGAGACTCCTAACACATATGTATATTTGAGCTGAATATTTTGTTTAAAATGTTAGCCAAGCATATTCTGCTTATAGAGCTGTATAGAAGTTATAGTTGGGACATCCTTCTTTTTCCTTTTGTTCTCCTTTGCAACAAGCAAACAACTAAGTAATTATATTATTAATAAGTGATTATACCAAACCTCTGCATTTTTGAAAGCCAATAGTTTTTGATAACTGCCACAATATCCAGTAAATCTACTGCTTTTACAGCACTGGCTTTACGCAGTCTCTTCAAGTTAAACATCTTTCTGGTTCTTCATCATTAATCAGACTCTCAGCACTACTAAACACCTCTATTGACAGCAACTTTCAAAGACCATGTATTGACAGTATAATGTTTCAGTGTGAAATCTGGGGCTGTGGAGCCATGACAGACACTGTTACATAGTAAGTTTGACCCTCAGTTGCAATTCAGGACAGATAAAAATAAATCCTTCCTCTGCCTTTTTTTCCTCATCTTCTTTCCCTTCCTTTCCTTATTTTTGGTTGATTTATAAGGACCTGCATTATACATAAAAACAGACTATTCCACTTCCTCTTAAATGTTTCTGGATTTATACTACATCACTACTAGAGGAGCAACTCATTCATTTCATTATTTTCCAAAAAGCCCAAGCTCTGTAAAATTAATTCCTCAGCAAAGAACAAACAAATTAAATTAAAACACATCACAAAAAGCAGTATTATAAAAAGACACCAAGTATTAGAGATTCACAGGAACAGTTTATGATCAAAGGTTTCTACCCTGGTACTGCACAAAAGCCTTGCTCTGCCACTGGAAAACATTATAGCTCTGCCATTGTTCCTAAACCCAGCGCAGGTCAAAGCAGTAGCATAACAAATCAATTAATGTCCTACCTGCCTCCCGCACTAATTAGAGACTCCGTCTCTCTCTTTTTCTCTGCTCTTGATATTTGAAACTGCTCAGAAGGTGAAGATTAAAGTAGCAGCTCTCAAAGTTTTCCAGAGGGCTTCCTTTTTAAGCCTTACCTTCCCTGACAAGTATGAATTCAGCTGAGGTGAAAGAGCAGTAGAAGATTTTTTCCATCTCTGCTGCTTTTATTTATTTTTATATACCCCTATTAAGACCCTTATCAAAACAACAACGTAGTTCCTAGCGATGTTCTATAATAAAAAGAAGGTCTATAAAAATAAAAAGTGTTTGCTAAAGTCCAAAGCTGCCATACATACAAGATTTCTCCATGTGTCCATATTAGGATATATCTTTCTAGACACATCTGACCACGCCAGGATCAGAAAGGGTGGGAATGTCCATTTGCCTAGAATACAGCTTCCATGTCAAGAGGCTGCCTTCAGGCCAAGATGCCAAGTGCCAATTTCATGAGCTCCATGAAGATGTCACTCGTCATTATTAAACCAAAGACTGATCATTTTCTTTAGTACCTGCTGCCAGCGTGAGAGCACCGGGGTCTGGTTTGATGTAACCATCACGAAGTGTTTTGTTACCATATTAGAACTTGTCTGTCTGCAGTAAGAGACTTGGCTGGTTGTTCATCCTGCCTCCTGAACAAGCACAGAATCTGCATACAATGCAGCACGGATAACTCCAAATCCACAGTTCTTGGAGGCTGACACTTACAAGCCAGATCCACGGGGGCTCCGTGCACTCGTAGCACCCGCTGATGCCAGCGGAGTGCTGGCTGCTCCCTGGAGCGAGCCATGCACACACAAGCTAACCCCAAACTGCTTACATGCTGCAGACCTCATAACTGGCAGAATCACTGGGACTGCCCTCGTGCAGCCGCCAGCAGTCGGACCCTAGCCCCGTTTCCTGACGCAAGGCAGTGTTTCGGCGCCCCACGCCCGCAGCCAAGGCCCCGCAGGAGCGGCTACCGCAGCGGATGCCGGCGGGCTGCGCGGCCGCTCGCGCAGTGCACCCTGCTGTCTGCGCCGAGCCGCGACGCCAGCGCTCGCGGCCACGCGCCCGGCCGCGCCGCCTCACGCCGAGGCAGGAGCACGCACAGACAGCAGGCCGCGGCAACGCCTAGGGACACTTCCAACAAGCTAGTCAAGTCTTAATTCTTCTAGTCTCAATTATTTTTTTGCCCAGTTTAACCGATTGTTTTTTTGCTGTGGGTTTATTCATTTCAAAACAGCACAGCAAGGGCTTCGCTGCTGAGCAAGACACGCAGTTGAGCCCACGCTAACACCACGCAGGTGTCTACAGACAAATCCTACCATGGCTCTTCTAACCCCAGATCTATTTAGCAGTCTCCCCCAGTTAGCAACTTCTAGACAGAAAGATGAGCTTTAATTACAACTTTTTCTCCACCTTTCTTAGGTAAGGCATCCAACAGTACACAATGGATTAAATCGAAGTGAGCAATTCAGGAAGCTCTCTGGATAATTAAATGATATTCTGGTGTTCCAAACGCAGACGGAAAAAGCTTATGCTGCAAGACGCTTTTCAGGAAGCGTCTGAAACATCCTTGCTATGGATTTTACATTGGAGAGAACAGAAAATGACATAATGAGAAAGGACAGAACCCATTTACCGGGATATTTAATTTCTGTCAGAAGCCACATTTAGGTATTCCAGGGAAAGGGAAAAAATGCACTTGACCAATTCTGAACCACACAGAGACTTGATAGAAGAATTTAAAAACCAGAGCAAGTGACTGAAAACTTTACCTTTCCTTTTCCCTTCTGCTTGTTACCCAGGAATGCAGCTGGTTTTCTACCAGGAACTTTCTAACTATGTTTCAGCTTAAGCAAACTTACTTTCTGTTCACACTGGTTCTGAGAGAGCATAAACATCAGAAACAGCAGTCTAAATTTTATAATCACGTCTCTCATCATCCCTCTAGGTAACATGTATCAAAGGTAATTACAGCACAATTTTAAAAATTCTTACATTTAAACAAAAATAGGATGGAGAGAAAAATACAAAAGCAGGAGATTTAGGAACTGGGTTGCTAAATACTTGTGATTAGCACTATTTTCTCAGGTAATTGCAACTGTAAATAATGCAGCTGTAAGAAAGGGAGATTCTTGCATTAAGGTAAATTGTTTAAATTTAAAAACATCACTGTTTTGTTAATGGCATAAATAAACAGAGGTACTACACCCAGAAGCTTAGCTGCAAAAGATGTTTTCACAGTCAAAGAAGGATCCTTTCCTTGCTACAAGACCCCTGCTCCAGGCCTCATGTTTATAACAGCAAAATATTCTCAATTTCTAGGTCTAGCCAGCGTGGTTGAAACTGTAGCTTTTGCTTTGAAATTTGCTGTTACTGAAGGATGGAGCAAGGAGCCACTTACAGGAGGCCGGTCTGACCGGAGGTTTCGTGCAGCATCCCTCCAAGTCCAGCTAGGACCCTGGCGGCCCCGCACGGACTCCTCGGTGCCGTTCGGCTTCCAGACAGAGCGCTGTGCTCCGAGCTGCCGCTCCCGAGCCCGGAGCGTGTCCCCAGAGGCCTGCAGGGCTTGAGCTAACCTGGCAGCTCCTGGCATGGTGCTGGGTACCTAACGCTGAGCACTCATCCCCTTCCACCAACACGCGCCGCTCGTGAGCTCCGGTGCCGGCGCCGCTGGAAGCACGAGGCTTCTGCCAAGACATGGCACGGTCGCTGCATCCACTGCCTGTGGCCCTGTTTAAAAGGAGCTCTCTTGTCACTGAGATGAATAAGACCCAAAGAACAATACTATTGAGCTCACATATACCAGGATCTTCCCAAAGATCCTTGTCTCACCTGGTTCCTTTGCTAGGTATTAACTGAACTTTATCATCTTTTAATAGCAGCCTTTAAATAGCAGAGGTGTCTAATGTATTCAGACAATCATTTGATGTGGATTTGTTCCAAAGTACATAAAGGAACAGCAACCAGGCCTACCAGAGGTGACAGACTAGTACAAATATCAATGGACTTCCAGCTTCCTCTGTCTATTTCTTTAAGTATGAAATAACCAAGATTTCTATAATCTAACATTAGTTTAAAGTTGTAGTATTGTCTGCTTAGGCATATTTTACTTATGAAATCATTTCACACAGATACAAAGTTTTCTGCCCTGAAGATTATCCATATATCTCCAAAGCAAGCAGCACATCCATTCTCTCACACGTGGCGTTGAGGCTTTTTCCACCCAGGTCTGTTAAACGCACATTTTCCATTCTGGATGCTTTATTTTATTCCCAGGGCTGGGCAGCCTTAGTTATCCACAATATCTTGCATCCGTTTGGGAATTGCCAGTGCAAGATTCCCTCGATGACAGTTCCCATTAGCACACATTCATTTATGCATACTTTTTTTCCATTTGTGAAATTCCTTTCAAGTGGATATGAAAGATTATTCCTTTAATAGCCCCTTCCCCACACGTAGATAAGTCTTATTCAGGGAAGCTGTCGCTCACCATGACCACTAGATCAAAGGGGCTCCAGCAAAGAGACTATCTCGGAATCTGTGAAGGATCACTTGTCCTCCAAGCCCTGCTTGCATTCACATCAGAGCGCGATACAATCCCATCCCACCTGCTTCAACATCACAGCGGGCCTGGACGAGCAGTATCTTCAGTAATGCTGCTTCAGTCCTGCACACAACCAGCCTCTAAAGAGCTCATACCATTCTGCAAGGTTTACTTGCTGAGCATCTCTTCTGTCTATTTGTGGGCAATGAAGACAAAGAGGACGCCAGCTACGCCAGAGGATGGGTTGCGTAGTCACTCAAAGCCTGCTCTATGATCAAACAGCAGACTGCAAAACAGAACAGGGATTTTGGGGCCCTCTGAAGAGCGAGGGCTGACACTGAAGGCAGAGCATGCCCTTGGCCCTTTCCCCCTATTGAAGATGTAGTCCTCTCTGTTCCTCCACAACCCTTAGCTACAGGGAGGAAATGGAGCTTACACTTTCTCAGAGGAATTAGAAGTCGCAGTCAAAGCCAAAACGTTGCTCAGGAATATGCACAGGAATTAGAAACAATTATGAAGTGATTAATCTGAAGTTCTGAATTTTGGGGAGAAGAGAAAAAGAAAAATCCATCTGGAAAGCTAGTTAAGCTAGATTCTGCTGATGTAAGAAACAATCCTGAAAAGGAAGCTCAGAAGGCAAGACTGACACCAGTTTCTGCCCCTACACGATAAGCAGACTGAAAAACTATGAGCATGTCCAAAATCCCCATTTATGACCCACAAAGAAGTAAAAATGATAATCTGGCCCCAGATGAAAGCTCAGGTTGCTGGGAGAGGCAACACATTCAATTTGGAATGTTTTTCTTGAGTACTGGATTTTTTCCATGTTAGTTTTGCAACAATTCTGCAAAACCACTAGATTTTTATTTTTAATAAGTCCTCCATCCTCAAATATAGAAATAAGTAAAAATCAATTCTACTTCTCAAACTTTAGTAAAATATTTCTTTCCCTAGAATGTTTCCAAAGAGCAAAGCAAGATACAGGGCACAAGTTCAGTTGCAGCCTTGCACCATCTTCGATATAATGCAGTAAAGAGCAGTGCAACCAATTTGAAGAAACCACTGAGAAGAGAGTGGAGAAGAAATCTGGAATAACATTGATTCAGATGATCTTGCACAGCTACTCTCCCACTTCTTGGAAGATTTTTGGAATTCGAAAGAGCCAAGAGGTATTTTTTTTTTTAATAACAATAAAATGACTTTTTTCCTCCTCCTTTATATTAAAGCCATATATTACACTTATATGACACTTTCATCCTGAAGGACTGCTAAGGTCTTTACAGATTTTCTAACTTTTGAATCTCCATCAGACGTATGAAAAGAACTCTCACATTTTTTTACTTGGAGCACAGCAGAGCCTATTTCCATCCACATTTACACTGCTAACAACAGCCAACACCTGCCTATACTCTGCCAACGACCAGCTAAAACTCTAGGCATATTTATAAGAAGCTTTTTTTTTTTTTTTTTTTTTTTGCATCATAGCTGCATGTTTGCGAATGAGATCTGAGCCCACTGCCATCTGTCAAGTTTTGCCTGGGTGAAATGCCTCTTTCTGCATTATTTGCAGTGATAGATTAGGAAAACCAGTGATATCTGAAAGGCAGACCTGGCACTAAAAGATCAAGCGAGTTCAAGGTCAGAGATAAGGGAAAAGATGGCACTGAACTGGGCTCATAAAACCCTCCATCCTTAATAAAGTACAAGC
>JAVCKT010027992.1:0-34232 GCA_032273925.1 Rhynchotus rufescens | reverse complement strand
TTAGAAGTTGTATTACACTATTATGACTGGGATAAATGAAGACATTTCTCAGACCTTATTTAGGCCAAACTATCATAAGAGAATGAAAGAGACAGTAGGTCATGGCTCACCACCTTGAATACACTTGAATACATTTTTTTGATCAGCTATCTTGATAGGAAGAACTTTTAGATCCTTAGAAAGGCTGGTTTAATTTTGGATCAGATTCCCTCGACTCAGTATTGATGTGTGACATGTTGCCTCATCCTCTGATGTGACATGAAATAGTCATGGTTGATGAAGTCAGGGTCTTTCAGACATAAGCTAAATGTGCTGTAGTGTCCTTAACCCCCAAACCTTCCAAGACTGTAGCTTTTAAACTAGAACATCACATTTTGAATGCTTCTCTGCTGCTTTGAGGCTCCACTCTAGCAGTAGTGGTCAGAAATTTCAGAACAATTTCTTTACAACATTTAGACAAACATGCCCAGCTCTGACCCTGAAACATCATCATTACAAACCCTTGTTTACCAAACACTTATCACATAAATCACATGGTCATACCTGGGAGGAATTAGACCCAAACAGGGAGGTCTATCCAGGTAGACTCTTTAAATCATGGGGTAGTTGGGGGAATTTTCCACCCGGGCTGACTAGCAGAGATGGCTCACCCTGCCCACAGGCTGCCCCCACGCACACATCAGTCTCCTTGCATGGCCAAATACACAGGAAATCTGCTTCAAGAACAGATGACCACATCCATTCTGTATCTCCCAGCTGGAGAAGCTGTGCAGATGTGTGGTGCCTGTGCCAGCAGCAACCTGTGCCAAGAAGCCTCCTGTCCCACTCCTCTGTGACAGCAGGCTCCAGACCTTACCTGCTCCGGATCAACACACCCAGCTGGAGGAGAACAGAAAGCCTCTGCGTTCCTGAACCAAACTTCCCGTTTGGTATGGGATGCACCCATGCATCTCCTCCACAAGGCATTTTTTTAAATTTTTCTTTGTGAGGAGTCAGGGGTTTCTCTAGATTAAAAGATAATGTAGCTTCTTTTTAGGGACTTACAAAACCATAGAGCTCTATCCTTTGGAAAACAATTGCCCGTTGTTTCCAGGAGGTCTTCAGAGGGAAAATGAATCCAGTACTTAAAATCTTTCCCTTAACTATCTGTAAAACTCTACATCAGTGTTTTTAAACCTCTGCTTGAATATGAATGAAAATTCCTGAAATACCTGAATTGCTTTATTCAAGGTAAAAGCCTGACTCGAGGAAAATTGATCCACCTTGAAAGCAAACTAGAAAATAAGTGCTACACACTTCACAAGCGTTATGCTAGTATAAATAAAAATATGACTAACATCACCCTGGATTCAACTTTCCAAGGCTATTAGCTAAAATATCTCAATTTATCTTTCCCTGACAGTTTATAATTTTAAGGAAATTTGAGATTTTTTTTAATGGACATTTTAGCACCATCTGCTGGTGTTAAAATTTGCTCTAGAAATTAAAAACCAGCTAACCTGCTTCATTTTGACTTCCTCGAAGCTGGTTCTGACTCTTATTAGGAAAGGTTAATTGCTTGCTTTTCTACTACAGATCCCAAGATTGGCTTAGTAATTCATCCGAATGAATCATGCATCCAGATGGAATATACCTTCTGGAGGTCATGTATCAGAAGCAATGCAGTATTTAAAGAAATAGCATATCTACAGCCCTATCTAGGAACAGATATGATTGTTTCTTTAGTTTGAGAAGAAAAACTTCATTTCCCAAGGGATAAACTTTCTTCCTCCCTGACTTATTCTGAGTAAATAGCGATACTCAGACTAAAGAACTGTGCCATGCTATTGGAGATTTGGTACCTGATTTGCACAATCAAAAGTAGACCTGGTAAAATTACCTCTAATTATGTGATTTACCTATCTAATTCATTCACTTTTTTTTTTTTTTTTTTACACTTCATCAGTGTGCTTCCAGGTCAGGATCAGTTCCCTCCTATTCAAGGCCTCCTGGGGCTTAGATAGGCTGAAAGCACCTCAGCAAGTGGTGAGACTAGGTCTTTCCTGTCTTTCTGCAGTGCCCAGCCTGAAAGCAAGGAGCATCTTCTCGCCTCCAGCATGTTTTGTCTGGGCCAGCATTACGCCAAGCTCACAGAATTTCACCCTGTGAGACTTGCTAAATGCCTCTGACATCCTCAGAGGTCACTAAAGAAACCTGCCGTGGACTTCGTGGACCCTGCTCTGAGGGAAGGGTATTTGAGTTCAGGAATGTCTAACGAGCAGGTACAGTAGGACAATTTCCAGTTGTTCTGTTAGGCCTCTTCATATATGTGACTGCTAAGACATGAAAAGACAGAAATGGACCTCACAATTTTTTTTTTTTTTTAAATCTTCTCTTTCAGTACTCAATACTAATCTTCACAGCTTACACTTCAAGCTCTGTTCCATCTTGATAGCCTACTCTACACTTCCATTGGAGCCCTATCTGCACGTCTTTCCTGGACCCACCATCCTAAGAATTACATTCCTTCCCTTAACTGACCTTTTTACCTTTCCTCCACTCGCAAAGCCCATTGTTTAAAGCTGGAATTCAGTTGTCTAGACCCTAATGGGATATAGAGAACAATCTTCAACAAGTGCATTCCAGCTTGCTGTAAAAAGGTGGTGTAGAAGGAGCAGACACTATGAAATGGCAGTTTAGCAGCTTCAGGTTTCCAGCTGTTAAGAGTTAGGAACAGGACCGCAAAATGAGGAGTCCTTTGCACTGCAGCAAGGCTTCAAAGTTGTGCTCAAGAGGATCAAGTCAAAAAATAAATCCTGTTATTTGTTTAAAAGATTTGTGCGTACATCTCCCACATTCACTGCTTTGAGATGGACCCCTTAATGTCTGGAGGAGATGCAAAACCTATGGCTCTTCTAAAGTTCCAGATGGAAAAAGAAAGGCCATGACCCATAATAAAGATTATTCTGCAGAAATAGAACTATTTGCTTTTGCATAATCTTCTACAGAAGAAGCTTGACAAGGATGCAATGTAAGCTAATTCCTTAAGAGCTGTGCAGAATCAAGGAGTACCTTGGACATGTTACATCGATTGATGGACAAGGCATCTCCAAGGGCCGGCCAGAGGAGGTTCCACTTGCAGTTCTCAGTCTCTCTGGATTGCAAAATAAATAAAAGGCAAATTTAGTAACATCATCCCAATTATATCTTCTCACACTGACAAATGTCAATTCAAACTAATTTCTAAATTGCTTCTTCCTACATGAATATCATTCTTGCTTTTCTAACTTGAATTAATATCAATGAGCTTCATAAAAAGGTTTATCTCTGTTTGGAGAGGGGAGGGTTTAGAAAACGTTTTGCTGTTTCAGCAAAACAGAAACCATGGAAGCAAATTAATTTAGGCAACTTTCCCATTAAAACAAAGCCAGAACCTTTTAAAAATGTCCATAAGTTGAACTGTCATTTCTGAAATACTTTGAAAAAACAAGTTCCACTGAATTGCAATCTATCTCTCTTTTTCAAATTTAAATTGATGTATATTCAAATAAAGTCAAAGAAGACCTTACAAATTTAATAAAATGAATTGCTGTGACCTCAAAGAGAGCCTTTGTGGCAGGAAGCCACCCCTGCACTTCGGGAAGGAGTAGTGCAGCGTCACCCACGCAGCTGGGTTCTCTTGAGCATGTAGATGGCAGTAAGTACATGTAGGCAAGTAAGGGTGAGGTCTTGTGCTAGAGATGTCCTGTAAAGTCATACATGAAGCTAAGTGAGACTAATAGCTGTGTGCCTATGAGCTCATTTTTAAAAGTTTGCCAAGTACATTAAGAAAAAGTGGTTGGCTTTCAGTAAGAGCAGCAAAGTATCTGAACTATGTGTAGCAAATTTATCGAAGGGAAAATACGGTCTCGTGACAGTCGCCTACTAACAGATATCGTCATTACATATTTTTCCACAAATTTTCAATATCTGAATGTAGCTTGCATATGTCCATTAAGAAAATAAATAACAGAAATACACATGGAATTCCTAGCTATTCACCTAAAGCTCTGACCCTGGGTTTCTGAGACCTCCAGAGCAAGCAGATGATGTGATAATGTTAATTATACACAACGTTAGAGATGTAAGAAGTTATATTTGTTTCATTAAATGACCTGGCTGGCAAATTATGGAGAAAGTTTTACATTTAGAAATAGCAACGTTTTAATCACACCAGAAGAGACATGAGCTGAGCATCCTCCAGCCCTATCCTTCCATATCAGAGAAAGGAAGAAAACTTACTATGTGGTTGTTGGTTCTTGATTAGGTTCCACATTAGCCTACCTCCTTTGGGTGATGCATTTCACCTCTGGGCATTTTGTGATAAAGAAATGCCATACCTGCACATCTCATGGATATATTTTCTCAAGCACAAGGCTCTTTCACATTTTGGTGAAGAATTTTTTTTCATATATAAAAACCTCCTGGATTAGTTTGAACTTTGTTTCCCACCTCCCCCTCCCATGAAGTACAAATTTGCAGGTCACACGAGTTTCACAAGCCACAGAAAAGACCTTGAAAGTGCAGAGATCATTTCTAAATCTGACAGTGGCTTCTCCATCCACAGCTCCTCCAGTGCCATCTTCTCTGGCTTTGCATGAGCTCAGTCCTCACATAATTCCTCACATACTTTAGGCTTCAAGGTACTCCCAACAGAAGGAAATGGTTTAGGTAACAGGAGGACTTTCCATCACTCTTGCTAAACACAGGTCTCAGTAGACAAACAGGTATAGTATCAGATCCATTGCCAGCAATATTGGTAGCACAAATATTCCATTTGTGGCTATCTGTTTTCCAGTGTTAATGATCAGACGTGAGGAAGCAGGTCCCGTGTTTACCTCCAGACTAGCTTGGTTACTTTGGCTGCTGCTGGAGGAACACAAAGAGCATCCCATTCAGCTCAGTATGACAAACTACATGTTTCCTCTTGGACCTAACCCAGCTTCCACTGGGGGCAACAAGAAATAGGACCTTTAATAAACTCTGAGCACCTTTAGGATATAACATGAATTGCCCTGGAAATTAATATTTGTCCACTTCCCAATCAGCACTGCTGTTCAGATAACCTCTGTTCCTTCAGTCTGACACAGGAAAAGCCATAGTCTACTAAGCCCGTAAGTGGCTAGAGAGATATTTTGATTGAGATAATATTCAAATGTCTTATTCGTGGCTGGAGGGATCTGTATTCTTTACATGGAAACCCTGAGTTTGGTCCACACTAATTACCATGGTCTAGTGCTCCCAGGATATTGTCCTTGTGTGGGAGATGCTATGAGAGCAATATATTGTCTTTCTGGTTCACAACTTGTGGGCAAAGTGAGTTGGTATGTGCTGACATGTAGCATTAGCATTTCAGATGAGTAAATCTGTATATACTGTAAGAAAATGCAATAGTAACAAATCCCTACATCAAAATATACTTAGAGATACAACTATTCCTGAATTTAACTTTAAAACAAAATACAGTTGCAAGATTTCAAACTAGATTTAAAGCTCTTGAAATTCACACAGTACCTGGAGCTGGCATCTCTGCTTCTCAAAGCATCCCTTGGCTGATTCAGAAGAAAAGCAAGGCCAAGAAAAAATATTAGGTATACAAAGAAATAATAAATAAATAAAACTCCCAACTACTAGAAGACTGCAGTGAAATTGTGCGTTAGGTGACAATGAATTCAGCAGCCTCAAAATATTACTCTCATAAGGGCTTTTATTAGTGCAATATAACTCGATAGCAAAAAAAAAACCCCTCCTTCTCCCTTCGGGTCATCATTCAGGTGTTCAGGTAGAAAAAGAAAATGTTGAGCAGAAATCCTTTCGGACCATCATGAAAAGGCCTAAGCACAGCCCTGGTTTGGTGCAATGAAATTAAAAAAGATGTCATGTTGCCATGTCAGCCACATCTGTGACCCATATGGTGCATGTAACAAGAGCACATGTCTATACCTAAAGAGAACATTATATGTTGTATAAGGCTAGGGCAAATGTAAAAGTGAAGTAGAACACCTTCATATTACACACACAGTTTGTTATTTGTGTCACATCAAAGAAAGAGTCTCTAGGAATTATTGCTCTCTGAAGTCATTTAATTATGATTAAGTGATCTAAGAACTAGTGTAAATGGTATTTTATACTCCAGTGATTTAAAGTATGAGATGCAGTCAAGGTGAGTAAGATTTATGGCCAAAACTCATGCAACCTTACAGTAATTTCATGACACTTTTACTACTTGCCTAGACATTTCAGTTCTTGAAATAATTAAAAGTACACAAGCAAATTCTATTCTTTGGACACCTATAAGCAGCCTTGGGCAGAACAGTTTGCTTCACAAGTGATTTATGCATTTCCCTTTTTATCATAATGGGCACAAAGAGGATGCAGGGCAAACAAACCTTTGAGCTCCTTAGAAAGAGAAAAGTAAAAGCAAGAACAGCAGGATGTCCACAAATCTCTTCCAATTGGACTATATCTGACTCAGAATAAAGTTTCACACCACAAGACTCATCTCTGGTTAATCCCAAATACCCATTTGCTGGACAACACATTCATCTTGTTGAGACCCCATGCATCATATGAGCAGGTAGATGAGCCAAGATGCTGAGGGACTTCTCTCAGATTTTTAGCTCTAAGGAAAGTTACTCCCAGGTATTTGCCTCCAAATAGAAATGAGAGTGTCCAAGAAGAAATGCATAACATATCAGTGAATAGTTATATTTCACAGCTTTTCCAGTTGGAAATAAACTCATTTTCCAGTGACAACTGTTAATCCACTCTCCTCTAGAGTCTCTGTCTGAAAGGCTCCAGGTAAAGAACAGAAACTTGGCTGACAGAAGAAAGTACCAGATGGCTGCTGGGATGGGAAAAAAATTGCAGAGAAGAAAAGTGAAATGCGAGTTGTAGAAATAAGGATTGAATCACAATCAAAATGTAAGTGGAGAACCAGAGCCTTCGGATTTTAACAGGAGCCATGTTAGCAACATAGCAGCTACCCGAGTGGTAAACTGGAGGGCCTCAAGAGACCCTCCAAATGCACCACAGTGTTAAATTGCACGAATTACACGTGTAAAGAATGCTCTCCGAATCGGTACTTTTGGCTGATGTAGCCATACAGCTGCACAAACTTATCTTCCTGCATAGAGGCTGCATTAGCTTGAATACTCAGGCCTGCCTCTTTCAAGTGTATAAAATTACCGATGGAAGCGAGCGTCTCGCACACAAGCCGTGCACTTTCCCAGTCTTTTAAATAACTTCCAAATTCACAACAGTCTATTTGGAATGGAGAGCTGAGCAAAGGAGTAGGCAATGTGCTTAGCTTCAAATAGTATAATTAGTTTGGCAGCACTGTAAGAATGAAGATCACAGAAATCATCAAAATTAATCTGCTCGAAGTCACCAGGATTGGTGGTTTACTTCTCTTCAATGTAGAGGAAAAGAAAATCTGGGACCAAAACTTAGTTCTAAAGATAAACACATGAACTGACTAATGAACACACATGACAGTCTCACAGGTCAAGAACATACATGTCCTTGAATCTTCTGCTGCTCTCCTCATAGCCCTAAACATTAACATTTGATTTCTTTGTTAACTTGTCTTGCTTGACATTGTTAGCTTTCCTGCAGAAATACTGTCCTAGAAGGACTGTATTAATATTTGTGAAGATCCAGATATGTACCCAATTTTCCATAAAGGTACGGTATGGTCCCCACAGCTGGGGACAAGCATGGTGGTGATGCATCAAAAACTCCCCTAACGCACAGGGTCACCATGGTCAACTGTGCTCAATGACAGCAGCTCAGACAACCACGTTACCTCTCTCCTGAAAAAATACATCTTTGAGGGATATTTTGAATGGTCAGGCTCACAACTACTGGTGAAATATTTATGAAATGGCAAATATTACAAAGTCAGCTCTATAACAGAACAGTTGTTCTTAGCTAGCCCAGACACCCAAACTCATCACATCCATTCAGAGGTGCACCCCTTTGCAAAACAGCTTTCCAGAATACCCCTGGTTGTCCCTTGCTTTTCCCTCTGCATTTGCCTCCTCTTGCTTTAGATGATCTTCAGCCTACTTTATATTAGAGACTTCATTAAAAAATTCCACTTGAACTGAACTAACCGATTCTTATTGCCAATGAAATTGCTTTTTCTAAGTAGTCTGTGTGGACGACTAGCACCTGGAGACACTAGATAGCTCCAGAGATTGGTAACAGGCTATGGAATATGTAACCTCTAGGGTGTTGGCTTAGGTCCAGAGTCAGGACCAAACTTGAAGCATCAGTCTCGGAGGCAGGCTGCCACGTGACACCTTTACAAATTATACCCCTTCCTCGGGGGAGCCCTCGCCAGCCTTCTGCTGAGAAACGTCCTCCTCTCCCAGCCCAACTGCACAGCCGACACCATCGCAAATTGGAGGCTGTAATTTAGCAGCGCACAGTGTTGTGCCAGCACAAAATAACAGCTCAGTGCAACTGTGTGAACAACCCCCTGAACTAGATTTAGTAGCCTTCCAAGGGCTGAGAAGGAGACCTACGATTTTGCTGTCGACATATACTGTAATATAACAGATAAATGATAGAATTTGGCTTTGCCCAGGGCCTAAAAAGCAATACCAGTCAAAAAGAGGCACTATGCAATTATACCAGCCATCCTTTTTTTCAACCCCCTCTATATTGCATTTTTATGGATCTCAAGTCCAACTACCTAAAACCTAACCATAATTAACAAAAAGAAACTAATGGGTCAAGAGAAAGTAAATACGTAGAAAGAAAATTCCTGCCTCGCTCTCTCTTCTCACTCTGCATTATCATCATCCCCAGCACGTTGCTTCTCCTCCTTCATTAAGCCTGATCCTCTGCTCTTCAAGCAAAGACAAAATGATTCCCATTTGATGCTTTGTGTCACTGCTCAGCTCACTGGAAATGCTGCAACTCCCTCTGTTAGTGACTGCCGACTTCGCAGGTCTGCGACTGTGCAGTATCATTGAAAGCACAGCTGGAGAAATAAAACCCGTGTAAATAGCTGAAAAGATAGGTAAAAGTCTGGGCACTGATCCAAAAACACTAAACTGCAGACTCTCAACATCTGGTTCAGGGTGGATTCCAAGAAAGACAGAAAGACAGAAAAAGAAAGACAGAAAGAAAGGATTGATTTCGCTGTATATTTTTTACATAAGGTTTTCATTTATTTTTTAATTCATCAAAAATTGTCCCCAATTATTATGGTTTCATTTCTTCACCTTGCTGCATCCTGTTGCTTCACTATTTTTTTTCCATATTAATCAGAAAGCAGTGCCCTGGGCAGGGTTTTAAGTAGCTCCCACTTTCACACTTGCGTATTTTGTCATTACCAAAGCACATGACAGATAAGGAACTACAAACCCTATTACCCAGTCTTTTTAGCTAAATCCGGGCTTCTAACACACATATGATAATTTTATGTGGATTTCATGATCTTTCAGGCACAAGGTCTCAACACAGGTAACCAAAAGCACGTGCTCACAGACACCAGCGCTGCTGAGAACCTGTATGAGGACCCAGAACCTCAGCACTTTGACCAGAGCTGTGTGAAGAGTGAACTGGTTAACAAACCCTGTCAGCCAGACTGCAGGAGGCCAGTAACCTCAGGCTGCGATGATGGTTCCACCTAAGCAAGGCAGTGATGTTGGAATGGGAATCCTGCCAGGCTATCAATTGCTAATACAGGGAAATGTATCCTGCACCTTAGGAACAAAGTCCTGGGAAATAAGGAAGCTCCCAGTCTGAGATCTGTGCAATTTGTTCTTCGAGCCTGGAGCCCAAGGGCAGTACTTACACGTGCATACTCTCCAGTCTGAGCTCTTTCCTTGGAAGCATCAGTTTGAACGGTGCTGCTTTGTACAACTGCCTTTGCTACCTGCTCACAGGCTGCAGCCACAAGGACCAGTTGGGTGCCCAGCCTCTCTCACCTCTCCCTTCCCGGGCATGTGCAGCCTCCTGAGTGCCTGCACATGGCTCAGCACTCTGGAAATATTTGACTGATGTCCCACTGCCGCAGGCAGGAGAAAGAGAATAAAGCAGCTCCCTGCATAGTTCACAAAAAAGGAGAGCTTTGAAAAGTGACTGAAGGGCCCTCCGCCCATACCTTTGTGCTACCCACATCAGTCTGAATGCTCTGCTCACACCCGGGCACCTAGATCACACGCTGAGCTAAAGAAACAGGGGCAAACAAGAGGGGCAGTTTCAAATCAAGCAAAATTCCCTCTTGGGCTACACTAACATCACCTTGCAAGGAAAGTGGTGCTGAAGCTGTGTGACAACCCTGAAGCCACAGGATGCCCTTCGCTCCATCTCCTCCCGCAGCTCTTGGTTTCTTCTGCAGTCCCTCCCCTGGCAGAAGGCTAACCTGGGACACCAGGACAGGATGGGACAGTTTTCTGCTGAGTCTCTTTCCAGGGGGGTTGGAACTGCTGGGTTCGTTTGGGGATCTCAGGGACTAGCCAACATTCAGCTTATGGGTTAAAAAAAATGAGAAAGAAAGAGAGAGGAAAATATCTAAATAGGACCTCTATGACTCCTCTTGTAGGGACAGAACTAAAGGATTTCACCAACTGACAGAATACATAAAGTATATTTTGAGTATATTTGCAGCCCATGAACCACTTTAAAAGGATGAATCAGGACAGTCAAAAGCACATCTACATCCTTCCTTTGCAAAGTTCTTGCTTTACAGTCGGATTTATACACAAACGGGCAATAAAGCTAGCCGAGCACTACAGCCTCATCGTGAGCTACGAAGGCGATGCACCAAGTCAGGGAAGCTTAAAAGGAAGCCACTTTTTTTCTGAATCTCAGCCCTCTGGCTTTTTGCCACCTGGACACTAGCTCGAAAACGATGACCTCATCATTTATCATTTTACCTTTCAGTGCTTTACTTAATACATGACCTGCTCAGTAAAATATTTGCAGACTTGGTACTCTGGTACTCTATCCCATTACAAAGGCACGCATAACATTTCACATCTCTTTCATGCAGGTGGTCCTCTGTTCTAAGTCAAGGCCAAACAGAATATAAAGTTAGGCCAGTTCAGCAGTATAGGTGAAGGCATCTGAACCGAGGGGAGGGTGTTCGGTAACCGCAGATGCCAAGTGCAGCTATACATTTCAAAGATAGTGCTAATTTATTTATTTGGCTTACAGTGACCGAATCCATCTGTCCGGTACAGATGATCAACCACAAGGCGTCTACGAATCACTGCGAATCAACTCTTTTTTTTTGTTAAAATTGTTCACATATGTACCAAGGAGCCACAGAAAGGTATATTAAAAATGGTCCAGTTCTTTCAGGCAATTCCACTACATTAAATTTTATGAGTACACATGTCTGAGAAGAGAAGAAAAAGAAAAAATGTATGTAGGTATCAGATGCTTTTATGTTTCTAGTTTATTTTTAGAATGTTTAACAGTGCAAGACATAATGCCTTTTCAGTTTATTTCTCCAGTTTTTTTCTTTATTCCAAGAAAATATTTCCTGTGCTAGATGACCTCTCTCTCTGTCTTTAAATAGTTTTATACTGGATGATCTAGCTGTAAACATCTTCAGACACAGTAATTCAGATTTATAGCCAGCAAAGAGAATAGAGCAATGCAAGTACCTAGACAGTGGAGTTAGAGTACATGCAGGGAGCAGGATTTTCTTTTCAGCTTCCTTACAGAACACATTTGTGCAACTGGTTTTGATTCCTATCTATAATTCTCACTAAGGAGAGAGATGTGAAATCTGGTGCTTATGGCACTCGGTGCTGATAGGTACTGGGAACGTGGCCACCTCCAAAGAGGCTGCAGGTCTCTGTCACAGACAGGGCTCTCCCAAAGGAAGAGCCGCCTTTCCCCAAAAGAAAGGCATCAAAGAGGAGTCCAGCAGCAGCTTCCCTATGAAGGAGGTTTTTATAACAGTCCCCTGTGACTGCAGTGCAGGGCTTGCTAAAGCAAAGACTGTCATGAGACCAAAAGGGCACATCCAAAGACAAGTGGGTGACAGAATCGGAGAGTGTAAAGTATTTTACAGAGCCCCTTATTTTGAAGGGTTGCTAAGGAAACCACTGAGTTCAAAATGACTTATTCTTCCTTCTTTTTTTCCTTCCCTCCAAAGACTCAACTGTTGTGCTCTCAAATTAAGATTTGGCTTCGGCTTTTAGAAAGACATGAATAATCATAAAACCATATTGCTGCACATATGACTTATGATTAAGAAGCTCTGGGTTATATACAAAGGAAATGTCTGAAAAGGCATTGGCTGACACTTATCAAAAATTGGAAAATGGAAATTTCAGCAAAAGAAAGCAAATTAGCCAAAGATTTTAAAGGAAACTGGCTATAATGATCAAACAGATGACATCAAATAAACCCCCTCGATCAGGAGCCAATGCAGAAACCTCAGAAAGACACTTTCAAACTGGTGGCATCCTATTTATGCACGTCCTATGTCATCCAGACATATGATGGAGGTCTTGCTACAAAGACAAGGTAGATGATCTCAGACTTTTAGCCTCTGTTGCAAACTGTCAACTGCTGACACCTTCGCAAATTGTGGGGCAGGGCAGTCCCCATTCAGAACACTACTGTTCAAACACTGCAGCAGAGCAAGGTCCTGCTTTCCAGCGCTGAACTTGTTGTCAAGACAGTGCACAGCATTTTTTAAGATGTAAATTAACAGTGAGTCATACTGTTTGTGTTTCCCAAATAAATTAACAACAACAACTAACAACTCATTCCTAAAGTTCCTGTGCGCCCACAATTCCAACTGGCTTTAGCGGAGCGAGAAATGCTCCGCAGCTTTGAAAATTAAAACCAGTCTATGTGCTCCAGAAAAAAAAAAAAAAGAAAAAAAGAAAAATCTACAGATGAATCTGATAATAGTTAAGGTGAAATTTGAAATATTTGGAAACCAAATTTGGTTTCCAAATTTGGAAATTAAAAATCCTAAACCAGTAAAACATAACCAGTTTATTTTAGAACACAGACTTTCAAAATCTGAACTGCCTTATCTGAGCAATCAGCCTTTGAGGAGCAGATTTTACATTTATTCATGCTATTAACATTTATTTATGCTATTGACTTTGATAGCATCATTATTAGTATGATAACTACCAGTTATTGCCTGATCATCAACATAGAGCAATCCAAATACTAAAGAGTTCACTATTACGAAATCATGAGGAGCTGGAAAAAAAAAAAAGAAAAAAGAAAAGAAAAACACAACCTAAAACCTGACCAATCTCCTGGAGAAACCTACTGTAATTGCAGTATCCTAAATGTGGGTATGAAGCCCATGCACCTGAAGCATCTCTCCTTGTGAGGATCTCTGCCATCTACAAGACACGTGAGAGCATCTCCATGAGGCGGAGGAGAGGAGGTGACTGGGGATGGTGCACAGGTCTGCCCAGCACCAGGAGTTTTGATGCCAGCAGCAGGCTCCAGTGCTGAGCCCCAGTCTGCAGCCTCCCACCACCGCTCCTGCTCATCGAGATCACTCTGCAGTTCTTCAGAACAAGCAGCACTCAGGAGCTGGAATCAGGAAAACCAGGAACATACAAAATCACTTTGGCTCCTGCAGCAGTCAGACAACTGCCTTAGCTCCACCCGGAATAGAAATTCCCCCAGACTGAGAGCTCCGAGTTTAGCTATTGGGACAAGAGAAGCGGGAGCAGAAATGAAGACTGACTCGTGTAAAGCGAGCCTGGCGGGCGAGGCGGCGGCGCTGCGTAAGCGAGGGCAGCCTGCAGTTCACCCACGCGGGGAGAGCAGGGCAGCGCCGCGCGGGTTATATAAGCAAAGCCACTTGTGGTATGTGCAGAATGTGCCCAGAGGGAGCGCCCGGAGCGGGGCTGCACCGGGGAGGCCCCGCGGAACAGGTTGCCTCCCAAAAGGTGTCTCCAAAACACAACCAGCAGCCTCTGCCCTCACCAGCAGGCTCTGCCCTTGCACTCAACGCCACCCGAGTCACCAGATACCGCCCTGTCCACTGCGGTGTGTTATTCAATGCTAGCACGATAATCATAAATAAAACAGTCAACATCTCTCCAGTGCCCTTATTCCCCTTCCTGACACAGGCAAGACTTTTGCAATTGTTGGCAACCAAGTGCAGGCAAGATATACAGCCGAAGGTAAAGAAAAAACGTCATGCTGTTTCCGGGGCAGTCTGGGTTTTGGGGTTTCTTTTTGGGTTTTTCTTTCTTCTTTTGCTGCTTTGTATATTTTTCCTTGACTGATTAAATCAAAAACATCCCAAAACAGCTCAAGCAAGAAAAGCAAAAAAGGCAATAAATAAATACGTCAGAATATTTGGGTTTACAGTGAGTCTGCTCCAACCTCTGTAACGCTCCTTTTGTTTTTCTCTTCAACTGCCACTTGAAACAAGAGTAACCAACTGGCAAGGGGGTAAGACCATTTTAAATAAATTGATGTATGAAGAAAGTGCAGATCCAGTCAAGGAACAAAACATATGTAACTACAAACTATGGAAGAATATGGCTGTTCTGCGGTACTTTGCCTAGAGAAAGACAAACAAGTCTGAAGAAACTATCAGAGAAGAGCAGAAGCTATCAGGCACTGTTTAACAGTTGGCTATGACTTACCTTCTGTTCTGGAAGCATCAACCTCTCCTCTTTGTGAGCAGGATTTGGGGTGGACTCACCAAGTTCTTTCTTCCTGAGAAATTAAGACAACTGTTAGCCGGCACTGGGAACAATATATATGTATCACCCCCACGTAAACATAGACCTCCACTCACGAATGCACACTCAGACCCACAGGCATCTCAAACCCTCTCACACTGACCCTGGACAGCCATGAGTAGCCGGTCACATAGACCTCGACACAGGATTTGAGCTTAACGCAAATCTACAATCTAGTTCACAGCATTCAGCTCATTTTGAAGGCCCAAAGCTTCACACAGGACCAACACTTGGAGAGATAATGCCATTTTTCCCCCAGACCGTGCTCTCAGCTTTTTTTAGGAAAAGGGTCCCCATTTCTTCTGGAAATTCCATATTCTCAAGTGCCATTTTTCATAGAAATGGCCTCACTTCTGAATTCATAGAAGGCAGAAAAAAGCAATAAAACCCTTTGATGGGAGGTCATTTTTCATCTTGCTAGAAACACTTCAGCCCTATTCTCATTCACCACCATCCCAGGAAAGGATGCCTCTAATACGCTGAAAGCCAGCGTGGGCGGTAAGCCAGCAAAGCACTTCAGCATGATTTCAACTGCAAGCTCACGCGTTGTACCACAGGCTTCAGGGAGATTACTTAAAAAACACCACAATTAAACATGTGCTTAACTGCCTTGCTAGTTTAGGGCCTTGGAGTGAATTTCCTATTGCCAGTCTCAGCACACAGTGATTGCAGCCTGAGTTTATCGTGTCCTACACATCATCCAGCCCATGTATGGCCCTGGAGATGAGCTCCAGGGGAAATTTGATAGGAACGGACAATATTTGCAAAAGGCCTTCAGGAGAGGCCTCTGTATTCATGAGCCTCTGATCCCAGGGCAGATGAGAGGATACTTTACACATCCCAGGAGGAAACTAACTTAGTCAGAGCTCTCAAGGAAAGATAAAGAATATGGACAGGAAAGCTATTGTGCATAAATCCAGGTGGGATCATAAGTCTTTCTCAAAACCCTGAAAGAATAAATCCCCCTCCCACGAACCACATACGATGATGTGGTTCCCATCCACAAGTGAGTGGCAAAGCAACTTCCCACATAGTCACATCTGCCTCCTTTTTCCTCAATTCCTGGCTAAAATTCTGTCAGGAGAGGAAAGGCAGAGGGGGCAGGGGCTGCACATGCATGTTGCTGGGGGGAAGCAGAGGAGGAGGGACCAAGATTTGTACCTTTGTTGTTTGCACACAGATTTGGCTGCAGCCCTCATCACGTTTACATGCCTTTGAACACTTTCTGTTTCTTTCTGCATTCTTCACTGCTGCATTCTATTTATTTTCACCTTCTGCTTCTCAGATCTTCTGCCAGACTGCTTTTTTTAATTCTGCTTATTGCACTAAAAACACCATTGTTGTCATCCAAATTAATCCCTGAACATAATAAAAATCCAAAAATAACTCAGACAGCCAGATTTCCATCCTTTGGTCTCCCCTGAAGCACAATGTAAATGCCAGCACTCGGGAGCTCGGAGCGTTTGCACAGGACCAGCCCATGGCACCCAGCCCTTCAGCAGGCTAGGGAGCCTTCTCCTTCCCCATCTTCTTCTAGCAGCCAACAGCCCTCACAGCCCAGCTGCCCTCCAGCCCAGCTGGCCCTTCTTCCAGTGTAACCCTTTGCAAGATTAAATCTTTCTCAATAAACTCAGCACTTTTCCAGTGCTGGCTTTTTGTGACAGCTTAGCTAAGAGGCAAGATAAAAGATCACCTTTGTTTTAGGGATGAGGGCCATAACCAGTCTTCTCAGAGTGGTGAAGGAGCAGGGTGCTCTGGCTACATATTTCCACCAAGTCTCCTATGTGCCTCTCTCAAACACTACAGGGAAAAAAGTAAGAAACCAAGCAAGAAACATGTTAGGGACCATTTTTGCCCAAGATGCACATTGTCTTCTTTCCTCATTCAGATTTTTTCCCCAATTAAACCCTCTAAGAAGACTAAACCTCCTTCTGCTGATGAGATACTAGCCTTTTAACACAGTCATCCAGAAAGGAACTAGCCTATCTCAAGTACAGCAGATTTCACCACCAAAACGCTTATTTTACACATCATGGAGAACCACGGGGCAAAGTCATTCTGCTCAAGGAGCAGCAAAGTCCTTCACAGTCTAAAGCTTTTGGTGACAACTGCATAGAGGGTCACATTGTGGCTTCGTGAGGACCGAGGACCACCAGAGGAAGGCACCCAGCGGATCACAGCAGCACAACTGGGGAATATCACATGGTCAGACTGTCCAATTTCCATTTTTTAAATGTTATTTTTTGATCTATTGTTTTTATGGAGTAGAAGAAAGAGACAGAAGCATCTACTGATGCCGGATGGAGAAATGTTCAGAGGAGGGAATTACAGTATCTAAATTGCTTAGGAACCATTACAGCCTCTGCTTTGGTTTCTCATAAAGTTCAATTTCAAAATCTCTGAACGACAACAAAAATCCTGCACTTTGAAACAGAGACTAAAAAATTAACCCTTCTTGCTGGCTTTATCCAGCCACTTATGTTAACATAAAGCATAACAGCATTGATTTTCTCAGGGTACTACTGATTGCACCTCAGTCATCTTAATTTCCTCATAAAATGAGTTTAAGCAGCGCATCCATAACAAAAATATTCACTGAAATAGAAGCAAAACACTCAAACTGGGATTATAAAAATAAAAAGGAAAAACAATCTTTATCAAGGCCTACTTTAGGCCTTTCCTTACAGTCTCAAGGATTCTCTTCCATTTTCTTTTTTCTTTTTTTTTTTTTCTCCTCTTTCTCCCAGAAGTTACAATTATTCTTACCATTTCTGTCATCCAGCTCTTATAAACTAGAAAACCAGACTGCAACTTCATCAGTCTGTCTGAGCAGGAACTCACCGCAGCTCCGCCACTCTGACAAAGCCCTGGACAAGACGTAAAAGAGACACACACTCACCACTTGTGCCAGCTCTTCTTCCTCCTAGTGCTACTGTGCACTACTGGCCATAGAAAATATCTTAATAAGGCATACATAGAAAGATTATGCAGAACCAGGTGAGAAAAATAAGTTAGGAAAGTACCAAAAATCTATGAGTTGGTGTTTCTTTAGTAAGGCACTCGTTGAATATAATATACTCAGGTCTCTTCCTATTATGTAGACAAATGAGATGCTATTGCAGCAAATTCCATAGCTTTAGAACTATGCTCTTAACATTAAATAAATAATTAAAAAAAAAAATCAGATTAAGCTCAAAACTTTCTAAGCATTCACCTTTTCCATTGAGGGTCTGGGCTGGTTTTGCTCATTGCTGATTTGGAGAAGTCAACCTGTAGTCTTTTGCTTCATGTTCTGTTTCAGGATCAATTTTTCGCTCTGACACTAAAAACAGCAGGGTCGCATTTAAATCCAAACATGCAGCTTCTAGAGGCTTTGGGAATATTTTCCAGATCATAAATATTCTCACTCATACCAAAATCTGCAAAAAGCAAAATAACAACTGACATCTGACCCACATTTCAGCCCTAACTTATCTCTGGGAAGCCCTTTAATCTTGAAATATAGAACAACATTAATATCATCATACTTATTAAGAGAAACCCTCCTAAAAGAGTCCCAAAACTACATGCTTTTTCCTAAGCATTTTATCAAGCTCTGGAATAGCCCATTACATCAGAAGGTCAGAGACCTGTTTTTACACAGACTCTCCCACTCTCAGCAGAAAAATCCTCCAGTCGTTTGAAGAAGCATTCGTCACCTTGCGGCTGTGCCCTCCCTTACTGGTGTCCTGGCCCTCTCCAAACTGTTCAGAGGAGGATGCTCATCCTTATTTTTAACCCATCTGCCAAAACCAGGAGGTGACAGCGAAGCCTTGGATGGACGGAGAAGAGGTAAATGACAGAGCTGCCTCTCCACAACTGCTTGAGACAGCAGCCCCTTGATGCTTTCACCAAAAGGCCATTCCTTTTTGCACTTGGCCTGGGGCCGATATCCCTGAACCATAATATTTACATTCTTTGCCATTTCTATTACTTTCCCTTAGCACTTCCATGAAGCACTTAAAAATAGCAGGCAGGACGCCGCGAGCAGACGGAAGGCTCTTTAGCAGCCCGGCGCTCCCCACGCCCTGCCCATGCCTGCTCCTTTTTGATGAGCAGGGGAAATGCCTACGAGGTCAGCTGGTGCATTTCTCGCCACTCCTGCCAGTGCAGGGTTACTACACGGCTGCTCTCCGCGCTGACACAGGCTCAGGAGACGACGGGATCAGTGCTCAGGTTCTGCAGGGACAGCTTCCGCCAGCTCTGCGGCGCTTGCCGACTCACAAACTAACCTGGCTCTTCTCGTGGGGGATCCATTCGAGATGCTTCCTTAATTTATCTGACTTTCATGGCCCTTTGGCTGCTCTGCACGGTGGTTCCAGGAGGTTCTCTGGCATTGCAGCACTTCAACGGGATTTTAGGAATTTGCCCTTTCCTAACTCATGCCTTTGCATGCACTTCAAGCAAATATACTTGTCTTCCCACTGTCCCTTCTTCAAGTTCCCTTATAGTGATTACTTCCTTGAACACCTAAAACACAAGTAATAAGGAACACCTATCTAACACGTTCATCTGTGTAGATGTGACCTGCTTCCTTTGGGGAATCTGCAAACCCTAACCAGTGTGCAAAGAACAAGACTCAGCGCTGCTCTCAGCTCCTCTTCACGTGGCAGCAGCTCCGGAATTTAGGAAATTCAGATTTGTCCTGTCTCTTTCCTCTTCCTTTCACAGGTTTTTCACAGGAGAGTTCACATGATCTCTGTGGAGGCTCAGAGCGTGTCTCAGTGTTCTCATTTTAGTGCATAATCTATATGTATGTATGTGTTTATTGTGCTGATGGTGCATTGCATACATGCACAGTGAAAGCACAAAGCCATGTTATAACTAGAAAAGCATCATCTCCAGCTGAAGAATAATCCATACAAGGAAGACTACTTGAAATTACCAATATCAGCCTTATATTTCCTTATAAACCTGCATTTTCTCCGTTGGGAAAACAGCAATGTTAAAATACATTTGATGGCTTTTCTTGCACTACAAATTTCTTTATTAAAAAAATAATTCTATTTAACTAGATTTCAGCTGGGAAAAGATAAAAGTGACTAAACGACTTTACTAATTTAACTAACTTGATTTTAAAAATCTAAATATTGGCAGATTTTTCATATTTTCAAAAAGGCATAGCTAAGATAATTCTTCTAGTAATTTTTCCATTCTTTTCCCAATGCAGAGGGTTTTTTCGTTTGTTTGCTTTCCAGAAATCGACAAGGCCTTCTTTGTTCCACTCTCGGCCAGACCGTTTGTGTGGTTTTTGTTAACATATAAAACAAATGAAACATCTTGGAAGAGAAAAAGGAATAATAAAAGTTTCCTATGAGGAAAACAACACTCCTAACTATTAGTAATTACACTTTACCATCCAGAGTATTTAAAGGACCTGAAAGGAAAGGTTAACCACTACAAAAAAAATTATGTAATGGACTATACATAATTGACATCTATATCTATATATATGCATGTGTGCACATATACACACATATACCCAATGGAGAAATGCATAGTTTCTTAACTAGAAGACTCTATAGCAAGCTACAGTATTCATAACATTTATGCTGTTTCCTTTAGGGTCACTGAAACAAATATTACTGTGGTTCACTGTCCTGTTGCATTTAAAATGCCGATAACTTTGGTTCTCCACTGCTCCCTAGGCAAGCTTAGTCCATGAGAATGGACTAAGCTTAGTCCATGAGAATGGGGTGTCCCTATTCCCATAAACTTCCCAAGTAATATTCCAGGTATGGTATAATCGCACTGAAATCAAAACAGTTCCACTGTGAAGTATCTCTGGTTGAGAGTGGAAATGCTGCAGATGCCGTCATTGATTTTGCCTGGAAGTCCATAATAATTCCTACAGAACCGTGCAAACCAGAGTTGTTGGGTGAAATAGCTTAAAATACAGAAAACCAACTCCATTTAAGCATCTCCTTGCACTAACAAAGCTAGCTGGTATTGCACAGGGCCGACCAGCCACGCAGCGCTGTCCTTCGTACGCCAGAAACTGCTCGTGATGAGAGTATCAGCTACCACCCTTCTGAGGTCCCTACAGGCTCCTGGGATCCCTACGGCCATTTCCACTTTATTTCCTTCCTATTCTTCCCTCTTTAGGGTGCTTCTTCCATGCTTTATTTTTGTGACTGGCTTTTTGCTGCTTTTCATGCTTTAATAGTCTTCTGCTTTGTCTGCCAAATGCCCTCTCATTTTGGATTCCTCCACAAAACCATTAATTTCCCCACATCTACTCTTTCTTCAAAACCTAAACAGTGGCTTGTCTATTTTACCCTGTAAATCCTTCCATGAGGACCTACACTTCTGGTGTTTATTTGTACAACATCAGATTAATCTGCAATCCTTTGAAAAGTCTCACTAATATTTTAGTAGATTTTTCTCCCCACACTTGGGAAGTGATACAGTGTTTGTCTTTTCTGCAGCCAAAGAGATAAAATGGTCATCCATAACTTGATGTGCAAATCACAATGGAAAAAGAATAGGCTGTTTCAGCCAGAAACACTAGCAATCTTGCTTTTTGCAGGTCTGAATTTTCAATTAAAGTTAAAAATGCATAATTTGGGGCAGTTTCAAATCTCAACTGGAAAGTACAGTAGCAAATCAAAGCAGAGTCTCCCGACACACTCTCCACAGTCTGCACCACGGCAAACACTGTTAAGCACCTGGCAGCTTGCAAGCTTTTATTTCACATAAAAGCTAATGTTCCAGCTGATTCTGAAATTTGATGGAAAAGTTTGCTTAACTCAATAATACTTAAAACTTTGGCATCATGAGTCAACGTCAAACTTGCTAGACCCAAAATATGATTTTGCTTAATATATTTTTTCCTTCTCATATTCTTGCTCCAAAACACACTTGTTCTTTGCAAAACCACATGGCTAGAAAACTCAAAAAAAAAGTTAACTGTGTGAACCCATCATAAACATGGTCATATAAGGAATGCTATTATTGTGAAAGTTGTGCTCCTGCAAGCTCACCTGTCAAACTGCTGCACTCTACCTACCTAGCAGGGGTTTCCACAATGTTGTATCTGACTCCACAGAGTTCCAGGGAGAGGAAGATGCCAAGTGTCACACTGCTCTTCCAGCAGAAGCACTCAGGGTAAACGAGGGTATCATTAGCCCTACAATTCATGATTCTGATTAAGCATCTATTTTTTCTTCAGGAGACAGCAGTAGCATCCAAGCTCAGAAGGTCACTTAAATGCCTTTCTGACTTTTCATCTCCAAGTTTTCATTGGAGATCCTGGAGAAAACACTATTGCCATTACTAAGCGGATTTTTACACGAGGCCACAGTCTAGTTTCATTCATTCTCTTATATCCTCAGCTTGAAACATTTCCTCATTTCTTCTCCGGCTTACTTGGCAGTCAGGCTTTCACATGTAGGTCATCAGTCCTGGAAAAAAAGAGCGGGGGCACATAAAACCTTAGTTCTTATATAGCCAGACCCTTTTAAATAAGTTTATTTCATTTTCCAGACCATGCTTGTATCAACAGTACCCCATCAAATAAGTATAATTGAGGAAATAAAGACTATACGGGCAAGCTGCAACAATGCTACTACTCATCTGCTCACCTGCCTGTCCTGCCTCCTCCCACTCCTGCCCCACATCAGTTCAAGATCTTTCAGATGTCTTCAGTGTTTAGTTAAACAAAAGAGATTTTTTCCTCTGTTCCAAGTCTCATCATCATTCAATTACTTGCCTATACAGTTGTAAGTGACAGTTTTTGAAAGTATATCTGTTTGTTCTCTTTTCTAGCATTCTGTAGACCACCCAACACTTCAGCTCCTTCACTCTTTCTTCCCCTCCTACTGCTTCCTGCATTCCTTTGCTACATCTTGGATCAAAAAATTTCAGAGAATCAACATCACAACACGTTCAGCTTGCAACAGGTTCAACATGTAATAGATGAAGCCCTGATCTGACTGGTCCTTGTATGTTATCATAATAAAAATAACAGAGCATATTTTCAGTGTTAAAATAAGCTTCTGATTCATGCTCCCCAGTTATTGACCAGCCCGCGTGAGCACGACAGAAATAAACTGTGTGACCTCCATATCAGCAGGGGATCTGTTTTAGGTTGTGCTCACAGAGCAGAAATGGGAGAAGGGAAGCCAAACAAGCAGTACTTCAGAGTTCAAATTTTTTTTTTCCCCCATCCCTAATGTACTTTTGCCTATTGCAGTGCTGCGCTCCCCTCCTCTGGGCCTTCCTTGTAGCTTAAACTTATGTTTGTAGCACAGCACCATCTCTCAGCACATTTCCAAGCTCTACAAAGCAAACAACATTAGTTTATTATTGCTTACAGTATAAAAACACATGTCAGAGAGCAAGCTACTGTCAAAGCAGGACAGCTCTAGAATTCCCGTTTTTCTCTCTAGATTCCTGTTTTTCTAAACAGGAATCACTCCACTGAATAAAAATGTTTTGGAGCCAAGGAATGAAAGTATTTATTTTCTTATCTCCTTGATGAAGAAGATCCAACTTCTCCAAATCTCTGAAAGATGTTGCTGCTAAAGCTCAGTTTTTAGAACCAGCTCTCTATGTTCCCATAAGGTTCCCCTTGCAATTCAAGCCTTTGCCAGCACATGACAGACCGACCTGGCCTGTCTGCACGGTGGGGTGCAGTCTGATGCACACACACAGGAGGTCTCCCAAACAATTTGCTCCAAATTATTCTAAAATCATCTGTGAAAGGGGAAAAAAGTATCTAGAAATGAGGAAAAAAAATCAAATGTTATTTTCAGAGCATCTGCCAGCAGGTGCTGCACACATCTTACCACAGATCAATGCCATCCATCCAGTGGACACCTCAATGGGTTCTGCTCTTCATCCACCGGCCACAAGGAGATGAACAGGCTTTCTAGCAGGTAACACGAAAGGATTTACCAAAAAAGAAAGACTCGTCCCTCATTCTTGTACTGAATCTCACCTTAATTAGAACAACTCTAAATAGTTATTTTAAAAATGTCCTTGTTGGTGGTTTCTGGATGCTTCCTGCTGTAGAGGTGCTGAGGCTCCCGAGGCAGTGAGCAGGCTCAAGTCGTGTGTTTGGATGACGTGGCACATGCATTTGTGCAGACCTGCATGTTAGGCAACATGGAGAAGTTCAGAACTTACCAATAGTTATAAACAGTGACATTGCAGTGTTTTAGAGGAATATAATAATATGCAACTACCTCCATTTCAGCATCCCAAGTTCCTGAGAAGAAATCTGGTCAAACCAGTGACGAGCTCTCGAGCCCAAAGAGCTCCTTCCTGGCCCGTGCCACCCGCTTTGCCCAGCTCTGTGTTGTGACCACAGTCGGGTACAGCAGCATTTGACCCCTTCCCCTGGGCAGTCATGGGCCAAGGATGGTGCTGCTGTGTGCACCTGAAGCACACAGAGAAGGATGAGACCTGGTTACTGCACTACAAAAAGACCAGAGGGAAGGCAGGCCCCGGAGTTTCTTTCCCTGGATATGAGTGTCTCCCTGCTGTACCCCCGGAGAAGCCAGGCTCGGGCTGAGCCAGCGAGGTGCACGAGCACCACTTTGCCCCAGCACAGCACATTCCTGGGACCCCAGCCCGCAGGGGTGCTGCCGAGCTCCTGTGCCTTACGCTCCCTTGGCTGTCTCATTAAAAACGGCACTTGGCAAATTCCATCTGCCCCAGGCCATGTCTACACTGTAAAGCTTCGCCAAAGTTTTGCACACCCAAGGTCAGCTCAGGGCATGGAAAACATTCATCTGGAGCTGACACTGTCACACCAGGAGGACCCTAGGGACCAATATACCTGTGCTGGTAACCCAGGCAGTGTCAGGAGATCTTCTGGTCTTTGGGGAAGACAAGAACCCAAAGAGGTGTAAAACCACCCAGCAGCACAGATACTGCCTCCAGCAGGGAGCTGCCTTACTGCCACGGCAGAGCAGCTTTTCCTGGGCGCACAAGATCTGCTAATTGCAGGTTGAGTTACTTGTACATTCCCATCTGGGCTTCTCTTTGTTCACCCTTTTCTTCCTCATACACCACCTAACTCCCTAGCTTTCACTTTGGAGAAGATTCACGGTTGCCTCAGGATGTAACAGAAATTCTCCTGTGAATTTTTCATGTTATGTTTACAAAATACACAGGTTAAAACACGCTTTTGGAGCTCTGTTTCTTACAGATATCAATTAGAAGAGGTCTATTTTTGTTAAAAATATTATCAACATTTCACTGGGGGAGATACATTCAATACAAAGAATGCAAACTGATGGGAGCCAAGGGAGTCAAACAGTGATATGCAAAGAGGGCAACACCAGGGCTTTCAGATTGTCACTGACACATCATGACAAACATTCCCAAACATGTTCTGCACAAAATAAACTGTGCCCTTTCTCCTTAAAATAAACATCCTTGATATACTTACTGAAACCAGGAATGTGCCATTACTAATGATAATGTAGTGCAGGAGACAGCTTCTCTTAAGGTTACCCAAAACATTTTTGCTGCTTCATCAGATGTATTGTTAGAGCACCAAACCCAGAGCTGGGGTGCACCTGTTTTCTCTCAGACACATCTTATTTTTCTTCCTTGGAAGTCCCAGCTGGCGTCCAGGTTTTCTTAAATTGCTACCAGAGCTAATTGCTAAATTGCTACCAGAGCTGTGCCCCCGAAGATGGGGAACTGCATTCTGCAGTGAGAGGGGAACCGAGACGTGGGCTCGGGTGAGCGGGACGAGGTGGCAGGAGCCAGTGCTAACGTCAGCCTGGCAGGGAAGGGGGATCCAGCAGCTGGAGCCAGGCAGGGAATAAGGGTTCCCTTCACGGGCTTGACTTGGGGATACTTTAAACAGGAAAAAAATAATGCAGGGAGGCTCAGGGGAGAAAGGAGTATCTTGGGCGGGTAAAAAGCTGGCAGAGAAGTGGTTCTGACAGGACACTGCAAAATCATGAACTCTGGAAAAATATGTGCTGGAGCCCAGATTTGCAGCACCTGAAGGCTCAAAAGGCATTCCATTCTCCTCGCTTGCTTTTTAAGTTTGGGGTTGTTTGGATGCTCTGCAATATTATTCCAACTCAATTTTAACAGAGCTTTCCCACTTAGGTAGATACTGGGTTGTGCTTAATGGAACAGAGACTCAGTCTGTGATGGGGCCCCTTAACACTGCTTTGCTAAAGCCTATTAATGTAACAGCAGCAACAATAGCAATCCCAGTCACAGTAAAAGCAAAATTGGGCATGGACTGTGAAGTGGCATCTGGTCAGGGAAGAGAAATAGCGTTCACCTCAGCAGCATCACAACCCAGTAACAATTTCCTTGAAACATTTTCAGAAAATATTTATCCCAACAAAAATCATGTCTGGGGATATTGGGGGATGTGTGTGCAAGCAAACACAACAGGCTCCTTCTCAGCAATAAGGAGGTACCTCAAGAGGTATCAACATTTTCTCACCCTGGCTCAGAAACCATGTTAGGAAAACAAACAAATACCATGTGCACCGTGAACTTCTTTCAACAAGAAGAAAATTATTTTCTTAAAAAACATAAACAGTCAAAAGTGCTACTTTCATAAAGTGAAAAAGATTGAAAGACTAAGAAAAATAGTGATATAGATGAAAACAAGTCTGGGGCAGGTTATATCATTGTTTTCTCCCTTCCCCTCTCACACGTGGTTAGTGTTTCCATATGCCACTTACCACGGCTGGTGTGGAGCAGGGGCAGGTGGCCAGGTCCTGTGTCCCTGTGTCACACAGGTGCAAGCCAGGCTCATCACACCAGCTCACAGGGAGCTGATATTAACTCTTTGTGCTGCAGAGGAAAACTTGCAGAATCCTCAGCTGGAATAGACAGCAACAAACGAGGAATGCAACCCAACATCTGTACCTCAAAATCACTGCAATGTCCAGTGAAGACTGGATTGGATTGGGGGTTTTCATCTTGAGAAGAAAGCAGCTCTGTCTGTGAAAATACCCAGGCTGAAGAACACCAAGACAGGGTATTTTTTTGCAAATACTCTTTTCAAGGGATTTCAAGGCTCATCGTTACAAAGCTCATAACGCAGGGCATACTGCATGCAAGATAAGAGTATGTTAAAGCATAACTTGTATTATAATGACCAAAACTCAATGGAAGCTCCATCCCAAACTGAAAGTATCAGTTAAAGATCTGAACACGGTCAAGTCAGGTTGAACCTTGACTACCTTGTGTTCGTGTTGCTTTGATCCACAAAAGGGAGGCTGAGACACTGCTGGAACAAGCCAGGGAAACAAGACAGATGGTTTCTAAAAAGCTATTTTAGGGACTTTCTTTTTTTCTGAAAAGTCTGCAGTCTTACGACCATTAGCACCACCAAACTAAATGACATTAAGAACAGCAAACTGCATTTGTTGCATTCCTCTAGCCAGATGAGTATCTCTAGATTTACCCACTTATTTATGACCTCTCTTATGGCAAGGAATGGAGTCTTCAACACGTAGGGTCATAGTCCTCTGAGGGGGAGTTACAGTGAACAGTAATAAACAAGCAATAACTATTTTAAACTTGGGAAGATTTAAAGTGAGATTCAGGAAAATGCTGGTGCCCTGTTTTCATTTTCAGAAAAAGGAAAAAAATATATATACCTTCAGGGGGTGGGAGGGATTAAGGGGAGGCACTTCTTCCCTAGAAGCTCAAATATATCTCCCAGGCAGCACAAAAAAATTGCTGGTATTCTGTACCACCCAGTGCCTGCCCACTTCTATGCTTGATTACCCCGATAAATCAGAAAACCTGTTTGTTACAGGCTCTCCTTCCATTACAGCTGTTGCTCTGGTTAACATCTTCTGAATCATCCAATTCATCAGGATCACATACATAGGGGTTTAATCCTTTGATTTTTTAAGTTACTTTGTTCTGAATTTTTCGCTTCATCCCCTTACTGACAGAGGAACTGGATAAAGATAGATATGCTAGAGTAGCATTGTTTTTCTCCTCTGCTTTTTATTTTGCAGGGGGTGCAGGGAGCGGGGAATAGGCCAGCTCTCCATTTCACAGGCCTTTAGTGGCATCACTCAGGGCTGACGCTGCAGCCTAAAATTCAAAGGGCCCGAAAAGCAGCGCCAAACTTCTGAAGCACAGCGAGCCCTATTGTGTTCTCCCAGCCATTAAAATGATAGCTCTGAAAAATTTTTATTAAATAGACAAATAGCCTGGTGGTTACTCTGTGCCCTCCATCACTATGAGGCCTTTCAGTGCTAATTTCTGTAAAAAGAACAAAACCAGGAATTGAGTTACAACTGAAGTGTAATTGCCACATAAATTATAGGGAGTGTCAAAGCTGGAAAGGGAAATGGGGAACATTGTAGGTCAAGCACTTAGTAATGGTCTATGGAGTCATTCACCTGCTCACATCCAAACCCGACACAATCACGGGAAGGACATGAGGGAACACACTGTGCACGGCTGGTTCTCGGCACGGGCTCGGGACCGATGCCCCCCAGGCGAGCGGCTCCCACGTGCACTCACATGCCCTCAGCTCCACTCTCCACACTTCTGGGGACAACCTTACCCATCAGGTTAACTGGTCAGTGAAGACTATATGGAATCCCTATGGCTTTAGGAACACCTGCATCCTTCCTGGGGACAGCAGGAGCAAGGCTACCTCCTTGGAGAGGGCTGAGTCACACAAAGTCCTTGCTCAAGGAACTGGCCTTAACTTCTGCCTGCATGAGGTCCAGCAAGGGGAATTGTAGCCTCTAAGTAAATCATAAGAGCAGCCCTTGAATTGGGCTTGACATGGGTCAACATAGGTGGACATTGGTCTCTAATAGTGCTTATGAATTAAGAAAACTGAAAACATCACACACACTGTCCTCCTCTCCCATTTCCCTTCCTCCTTTTTCTTGTTCTCCTTTCAGCAGTGGCAAGACCTTATGGCTTTACAGGCAAGCAGCTTATTGACCATTATAATGATCTCAAGATCTGAATCTCAGGTTACCAAATGAAAGTGTACCTGTCTAGCTGTATTATGTCAGGAGTAATACTGGAAATAGCTCCCATAAATATAAGCAAGAGTTTTACTTCTGATTCACTTCCTCAAAGCTACCAGATACAGAGGGATACAAAAAAAAAAAAACTGGCATGAACAAAAATAGAGTTTTGGGCCTCTCATATATAACGGAGAAAAAGACAAAGAAAACATTAATAAAAAAACATATACATAATACTTATTGGAAAAAAAATCCTTCTGCTAGTTGCCTGCAGAAAGATTCAAATAGTTGTTTTTGAATGAATTTATCTGGTACTTAACCCCTCGTAGAAAATATTTGGTACTAAAGGCTGACTCCTTGTCCCAATTTGGCCCAGTTGCACAGTACAAACCTCTCTCACAGTGGAAAACCCTAACAGAATAAACTCGCCCAGAACAAAAATTGTGCAGCTGCTCAGAGTCCAAGCAAGCAGCTCCGCACAGAGCATCTCCTGCAAGAAGGGGGGCAACAGGCAGCATACCTGGCCCCTCGGGACTAAAGCTGCTCCGCAAAGGCAATTCCCACTTGCTGGGACTGCACCTGTGCTCCACGGAGCACAGAGCGGGGCCGAGAAAGCTCCGTGCACGAATTAAATGAGTCAGCTCCCGAGTGAGAACCAGTCACTAGGAAAGTATGTGAAAGAGTGAGGAACAAGGGCAGCCCCACACACCATTTTCCTGTAGTAGCTGCATTGAAGGCTGCTGTAACCAATGGTTCTTCTGCCTGCTGACTTGGTCAGATAGTGATAGTCCCAGCTTGATAACGGTTACACTGAGGCACTGAACAGTGCATGTTTCCTACACATGCGTTTCCAAACACTGCTTTGGGTTAGTAACCTGGATTTCAGCAGTGCTAAGAGCCCAGAGTTAATACTACAGAGAGCTGCATTAAGACTACTGGAAATACATTTAAAAACGACACAACTTTTCAACTTTTCTGCCTTTAAACTATAAAAATCTGAACACCAAGATAGAGTCGGCACTGAGAGAAGACAGAAAGAGTTCCCTTACTTTATCAGAAAATACTAGAAACTACTACCTGCTCAGAGAGCAAACGTTATCACAGCAAAATTACCTCAAATTGCAAAGAAAGCTTCAAAAAACGCAGTGTCATGTGGCATCCAGCTCCATGAGGGGAAGACAAATGTAGGCCAGGGCCAAATAGCATCCTGCAAGAAGGAAAAGACAAAACCCATACCCAGGGAGACAGAAACACAGCGCATGAGAGAGGCAATATAAAGAGCACAGCAGGAACATCTATCAGGCTGTGCTGAAGCTCAGGCTGACACACAGAAATGGCATTGCTCACAAAACAGGTTGGAAAAGGTGATGCTGCCTTTCAGAACCAACCGCTTGTTAAAAAAAAAAAAGCCCCAAAGCTGAACATCCCTGAATATCAGACTTCAAAAATAGGGATTGGACTTGGTAAAGGTCAGTATTATACTTCATAAAACAGAAGAGACTTTTTACTTTTAAGTCTAATTATAGACTTAAATGGAAAGTTACATTGTAAGCTCAAGAAAATTGCCAAACTTCCAATAAAATTTGGAGGATAGTACAAACCAGTCCAATCTGGTGTAGTCTGGTCTGGACACGTGTTACATTTTAACAAGTACTTTGCATTGGAAAAGTTCTCAGTCGCTGCAAAGTTTTAGTGCCATTGGAACCAGATACCTCAAAATATGTAAAGAAACAGATTGTTGCAAGAGAGACATCAAAAGTTTCACCTTGAAGCTCTCCAAGGCACCGAGCTAGAGCAAGGATAAGAACAGCAAGGGTCTGGTGCCTGCCTCCATACCCAGCCCTGGGGGGGGGGGGTGCTTATTTTGCAGTCCTCCATGAACGACACTGGCTCACAGAGGCCTCGGTGGACGACGGGTCCTCATCACATAATCAGCATAACTGCGCGCACTTGGCAGCCCTTCTTCCAAGGAAGTCAGAACACACTTAGCTCAGATATTGAATTTCCTTTCCCCTCTCCAGAGGATGGTCTTTCCAAGCCAGGGTTAAGCTTGCTTGCAGGGGAAACAGGGGGCTGCTGGTGCTGCTTGCTGCGCTGCAAATAAAGAACGATAGTTTCTAGGGCTGCTGCAGCTCTTTAACCAGGCAAATTTTTGCTAAATGAAAATTTCCTGAAATCTAGCCCTTTGATCTGAACCCCTTCAAAACTGGGGGACGAACAATCTGGATTTAAATCTCCCAATCCCTGTATCACGCTACTCTGGTATTAATTGATCCAATCTAGATCCAGAAGAAGCCCAGGACTGGTTCGAGCCTAGCCAGACCAGAGGGCTCAGTCTCAACAAATGTCATCCCAAGATGACAGGGCCATTCAAAGAGGACAAAGTTGCTCCTCTAAGTTTGTTGCTGCCTTTCACTCAACCCTTGCAGAATGTGAGGGTGACATTTCAGTATCTAACAGTCTCAGTCTCAGCCCAAACACACAGGCTGAAGCTGAACACCAGCTCTTGAGGCTCTCTGCAATCCTAAAGCAGCTCCTAGATGGGAGATAGAAACTCCTGCAATCCACAAAACTCCTTCACTCAAAATAAGAGCATCTCTCCCCTTGCTTGAAAGGGGTAAGAATAACATTAACCTCTGCTTTAATACTGTGCAGTGTCACAGACGTCCCAGAAACACCTAATACTACCCAGAAGACCTTTATTAAAGTTTAAGTACAGCTGTCATTCTACACTACTTTCCAGTAAGACTCTCTCTCCAGAGAGACTTCTGATTTTCCAGACAGTCGGGGTTCGCAGCGGTCCTGGTGCTGCCAGAGAAGAAACTGAACTTTGGGAGCTCGGCAGCGGTCCTTGCACCATCACTCCATGGCTCCAACAGGATCAAAGGGAAGTTCTATCATATGAGACGCACGGGAAGTTACATCACATCTTTATTTGCCCAAAGAAGGTCAGCAAGTCAGAGGGTTCAGAAACTGCACGCAAAACATGGCCCACACTGCAGGGTGGGGATGAAGAGGAAGGATCTTTCACAAGAAAGAAAAATAATTGACATGACATATTTCATCTGATTACAATTTTTCCCATTTCCTGCAGTAACTAAAGCATCGAGAGAGATAACAATTTGCACATATCCATGCACAGCATGTGTACTGGAACACACATCTCCTGGTTTGCAGGACACGGCCTCTCTCCTCACATGCCTTGCTTTGCACTGCCTGGAAATTAATGCACTGGAGACTCTATACCTTAACATTTCCTGCATTAAGTGTTACTGTGTTTATGCTTTTACCCCATCACTTGAAAACCAAAGTGTTTCTAACTGCTGGCTCTTTTATTCCCAGTCCTGCTCCATTCCAATTAGCTGTGAATACATTTAAACCCTGGAGTTTATTTGCTAGTGTGAGCACAGCAGGATTCCTGGCTGGCTTCCCAAGAAAGAGGTGGACCCTCTCCTGGCACCACCCCGCACCTGCAGAGACACTGATCTCATAGGGAAGGAGGTGCAGGCCGGGCTCTTCCCGACACGCCACAAGGAGACTGCCTCATTCCCGAGTGGAAAGCAATAGGAATCCAGCTTCATGGATTTCAGTTCCTTTGCAGAAAATTGGTAAAAAAGCAGCAGTAAATCGCAGCAAGAGATGACAGCCCTCAGGTAACAGAGTTAACCAGTTGACAATGGAAGCTGGAATATATTATGTATGATTCATTATTTGTATCAAGATATCATCTTTCCAAGGTTTTGTGTGCAAAATGAGATTTCTATATATAAAGTCAGCACACACCAGGATTCTACTCTAGGCCTAGATGCTTAGTCAAGACTAATTGTCAATAACAAAAGGTAAAAAACAAGTTTTAACAGTACAGCAGAAGCCACCCCATCCTGTCTCCTAACCACATATAATTGCCAGGTGTGAATCCTAGCAGCAGATGCTGCTCAGGGTGCTGAGAGGTGCAGGACCCCAGCTCGAGCTGGTCCCACTAGCCTCATCCGTGGCCTCAGCACAACATGCCCTAGGGGAACTGGATGCTCAGTGCCCTCCCGCCTCCTACTCCTCTGCCTTGCTGCCTAAGTAGCCAGGGAACAGGCTCAGTGTGGTGGCACCTGGAAATAAAACAAACAATCACTCAAGAAACCCCTTCTGTGTCCCAGAAACCTCTGCTCACAGTGCTTCCTACTCCAAAGTTACTATAACACCGCAAGGGGCTTTTTCCAGCCAAGAGAATGGACAAAGGCTCAAGGGGGTGAAGACCCTCTATGGTCACTTTATCATCTCTCTAGGGTCTCAAGTAAACTCTTCTTCCTTTCCTGTCTCGGTGGTTTTTAAGTTTCTCTACTCTATATGGGAGCTTGAACCCTCAGACCATTGAGAAAGTGGAACTCAGGCTGAGAGACCTGTTCAAAAGGAGACATGAATGCCCCAGAAATCCTACCCTGCTGTTGAAAGGCGCTCTGACCTTGGGGCTGGCAATAATGTCCAGAATTAGCTTGTCAGCAGCCCAGAGATCCAATCTCAGTTTTCATGGAACTGTTCCCAGACCAGGTAGATAATGCCCGATCTTCAAAGTAACTATGTCTCAAGTTTATCAAACAAGCAGGAAAAGAGAGACACACCAAAGGGCCTATTCACTGAACAGGGGCTTACATGGCTCAGCCAAGCATGTGAAGGTCTATTTTTCTTGCTTGGGTGACAGAAATGTTGCACTACAAAGGGCACGAATACAACTTGCAGGTAGATTAGGCAGGTTCAGCACAGACAGGATGAATTATTTCAGCCCAATCACAGATCCACTTTGAACACCAGAGTTTAGTATTTGATGCAAGTATCACATTCAAATTTGATTAGCAGGGACTAAGAAAAAGGCAAACTAGAAAAAAGAAAGCTAATGAAAACTTCAATCTCAGCTCAAGAAAAGTGCATTTGTTTAGACCAATGTAATATTTGTTGGACTTTCTCTTCCTAGAGTGCAAACAAGACGTTTCATGATTTAATTACGCAATTTCTTCACCCCTTGTCCCCACTTAAGAAACAAAGTGACACGGCAAGCTTCAACTATCAGAAACAGGCAACGACCTCGCAGGAGTTTGGTGGCTCTTCAAAAACAACACTATATACAGCTAACAGAACTGAAACACAAAAAAGATTATGTCTATCCTTCCGCTGAAGTCTAGGTGTATCTGGAGCACAGAATGGGTGCCAGACACCACCTCAAGCAGGGGTGTTAAGTACCCTCAGCATAAAAGCAGTGCCTGTACTCTTAAAAGCAGCAATGAGGACAAATCCTTACTTCTAACAAAGTCTTTTCTATCTGCAAAGGAGCAGCTTTCCCACCTCTTACAAGATCATTAAAAGAAAAATTACATTAATGTTTCTGGCATCAGGATTTTTTTCCCTTTCTGAAGACAGGCCTTGAACTTTGACAGTGTCTGATCAAAATCCTTCTGCACTTTTAGGTCTAGGGAGCAGGAGAGCTCACGGGGGAGTTGCACTTTCTCTCTGCAGGGCTGAGGGAGGGCGCCTGCAC
>JAVCKT010027990.1:4574-19114 GCA_032273925.1 Rhynchotus rufescens | reverse complement strand
ATAATCAGCATTCCAAAGGAAAAATCCCCTTTTGAAGATCTACTTGCATTCCAGAAGATGAATTTCCCCTCAGAAAAATTAAAGAGCAAACAACAGAGCTGCTGAGCACACCTTTATACCTATACCTATACCTATACCTATACCTATATAAGGCTGCATTCCTTCCCTTTGGAGATTTTCCCCTTCCTTCCTTCCTTCCTTCCTTCCGTCCTTCCTTCCTTCCGTCCTTCCTTCCGTCCTTCCGTCCTTCTTCCTTCCTTCCTTCCTTCTTCCTCTTTTTTTTTTTTTAAATTTTACATAACAAGGAGACCTGCAGGAGGGAGTTGTTTTTTTCTGTTGACTTATGAAGTTCCACTGATCACAAAATCACAGAATGTTTAAGATTGGAAAGGACCTTTGAAGATCATCTAGGCCATCCTCCTGCACAAACCTAGAGCATGTTGCCCAGAATCATGTCCAAGTAGGTTTTGCACATCTCCAGAGAAGGAGACTTCACAAACCTCTCTAGGCAACTTGTTCCAGTGCTCTATCACCTTCACAGTCAAGTTATTCCTCAAATTCAGGTGGAAATTCCTGAGCTTAAATAATAAATAATAAGAGATTTAATAACTGAGGAAGCCAAAAGGTTGAAAATAACAGTCCACTTCCCTGCAATAATATTTCTCTTCGGCTTACTTTTCCTCTTCTAAGGTTTCCCTACTCCGATTAATTCTGAAGCCCAAATTCCTGTTGAGAAAGTCTCAACAAGAGTTTGATTGTATTGGTGTTGCAAGACCATTCTATCTTTTTTATTTTTTTTCCACCAAAGATTGTTTGGTGAATTCACCAAAGATTGTTTTGTGAATCATACTGACCATGAAAGTCTAGGAAATCCTTTCTGCTGTTTATTTAGATCACTCACCTCTACATTTGAAGTAAGCTAATGGAGGACAGGTCAGTCTAAAATACAGTTGCCAGTTTTCTTCATAATTAAATGGCAAAATCACTTTTCTAGCCTTTAAGAAATTGAGATATTTTAAAAATAATTTCTGTATAGCAATGATTTAATTTCACTATACCCAAATGGTATGCTGTTTCTTCAGCCAAGGCTACAACTGGTATAGTATGATTATATGTACATATGTATGTACGTATGGCCTTGGAGAAGTTATTGCACAGCTGCTATAAGTATAGAATACTATGGTCCACCACCTCCTTTTCACTTGCTGTATTACAGAGAATTTCTCTATACTCCCACCAGAGCTATTGTGTTGACATGCTTGTCATGTACTCTGGGAGCACTTCTCAGACGGCAATCTCTGTCCATGCAATCTGCAAACATGGAATGGAAAAAAGTTCAAAAAGCATTACAGACCTATGCACCCATTGTCTGCCCTATATGCAAGCACTGAATAAACTTCTGAATAAATATTGGACATTCTAAAAGTTTTAGACAATCACTAGTTCCTTCAACATTTTTCCTGTTAAAGGAATTCTCATCCATCTATGCTCTCACTTCTCTACACAGATCATCCGAACTGTTTCAGCAGAAGCTGATAATTGAACAGGGATTTCCTTTAGAGAGATAGGCCACAGCTGCAGGTACAAGATCACAGCATCAAAGAATTTACGCAGAATTAGTATAAGCACAAAGACTAATACACATCATCCAACAAAGATGGGCAAATAAGAGTTTTCTTCGTATACAAGAGACAGGTATAACCTTGTGACCCATCCCAAAGATTGAACTATGCTCAGACAACAGCAAGAAGTAAAGGGTCATGTGAACACTATGTTCCAGTCACAAGGAGTACAAACTATTAAACAAGATGGTTTCTAAAACTAATTTCTCTAGAACTCCCACTTAGAATCACAGAGACTCTCTGCACTCAGCAGAGCTCCCTTGGACTTAGCTTCACAACAAATTTACTTTGTCTCCATAGTTTCTAAGTTTTCACAGTGTGACTTTATTACTTTAACACTATTTTAAAGGAATATTTACAGTTTGCCAGACTCCTCTTTGCCGATTTACCTCACACCTTGCATCACTGTTGCTCCAGCGCTCCCACATGTATCCCCTGTTGCTCCAGCGCTCCCTCTACCACTCATTTTCCTCTCCCATATTCCAGTTTCAGTCTCCTATCTGAAGAGTCTCCTGAGGCCAAAACTTTTCCAGTAGGTATAAACTCATTTCAATTAGTCTTCAGGATTCACTGTCTTTTCATATCCCCCTGCCTAGCATCTTTGATTACAAATTTAAGATTTATCCTAGGTATTTTCATTCTCCAAGTCCTCCTGAATCCCACCCTCTACTCAATCCTAGCTGATAGCTTTTATTTTGAAGCACTGGATTCCTACTACAAAAGCAATGTATGTACTAATTACAATTTAGCCTTAAAACTTCTACATCTTAAAAATGAATATGATTTTTTCCCTGTTAAAAAAGTATATACTGTATCAAATTGTCAAAACTTCTCCAAAATCTTGTGTAAATACATTCAGTTCAGTTTTAGGAGAAACTAACTAGCTGATAACTCCCTTGCTGTGTATATGTACCTATATCATGCTCATCAATGAGGCTAAGCTGATTCTGATTTATAATAATAGGTAGCATAGCTACCAGCACCTACAGTTAAAATTACCTGACACTGTAAGACATTCTTTTCATCTGCTTATAACTTGTTTAAGTTTCAAGAACACTAGCTGAGGATTTCCATGCAGGTATCTTCTTGAGGATGAGCTTTCAGATGATTATTTTGACCTTTTTCTAAAACTAAACATGCAGACATACACACACACACACACAGATATAAGCTCCAACAAATCTAGGTTTTAAAGCAGGAAAGTGAAAATTGGTAGAAAGGGATCTTTCTATCATTCTGGTCTCATTTTCCATACTTTTACTCTTTTTTTTTCCCCCTCCTAAATCCAAATACATAAGAAATGTATTTATATCTTAATTAATTCAGAGAGTCAACAGAGACTGTTTTAATTTTGGCAGATAAATTATTTGACAATTTCACACAAACTGTGTACCTTGCAATTCAGGCTGGAGGAGTGAAGCCGAATTTCCATTGCATTTTTGGTCCTCCTGTTTTGCCCGCTTTGGCATCCTTTTTTGTTATTTCCTTGAAGAGAGGGAATGAGAATCTCTCTCTCTTGTATTTGAGCACAATACTGTACCCAGTTGCTGCTGGGTAGTGGGAAGGAAGTCGGAAGAATCCACTTCCAGTGGAAATTTGGAATTCAGGAAAATAAAGGTCTGAGTATGGCAGCTAAGCTTGAAAATTAAGAAAAGAGAAACAACAGGATGATTATGCAACATTTGAGATAAAAAAAAGTTGAGGGATAAAGAATCAGGCGGACACCCCTGATAGCAAACTGAGACAGAGAAGTGGAGTATCCAAGAAAGGATGTCACTGAAATCAGCTCCGAACCTTGAGAAGTCCTTCTAGTACCACGCAGACCTTCATCTGTGTAGAGCAGCTCAGATATCAATTACTAGAGGAAGATTAAAGAGCACGGTGGATGGTTGAATACGAATGCAGAATCTGTGGCTGTTTAAGTCTGCATATTTTCATACATTTTTCATATTAAATGATTTGTCTAGATAGATCTGTTCCCCCTTTCCATCTTCCCCTTTCCACCTCAAACAGTTTTCTGCTCACATCTTCTCACATACTCATTTTCAGTAATGTTATTTCTAAAGTATTGACAGAACTCAGACAATTTAACAAGTTTTTACTTTCTGACTGAGTAGTAAAAGAGCTAAGAAGACTATAGCCCTTATTACTACCATCTGATAAAGAGCATGTCCACATGCTGAGGGAAAGTTTGTGTCACCTTTCCTTTCCCACCTCTCCATATTACAGCTGGAATCACTGCTTACTCTCCTGTTTACTAAAGCATTTAAGAAATAACTGACAATAACTTTGTATACTATACACAGATAATATATACTGAATAGAGAATTATTCACTGTTTATGTCTGTTGTCTTCTTTTGGTGTGTAATGTAAGCTACTGAAACTCAGCTCTGAGTAATAAAGGGACTAACTTTCTCACGGAATTTCCTCTGGCACTCATCAAATAATATCTGATTGCTTCATGGAATTTATCTTCTCAGCATTTCTAGGAGAGCACAGAGAGTACTATTATTTTCACTCTACTGGGGAAACACGCATAGACACACATGTCAAAAGGTAATAAAAAAGGTCTAGATGCTCGTTTTGTTTTGCTGGTAGTTTGATTTTCTCATTTCAGGGGAGAGTTCAATCTGATTTCAGCTGATATTCAGACACTTTACAAATCCATTATGAAAAATTAGAAAATAGCAGGCGTCCAATTAGAGATCTGAAATATGTTGGTTAAAGTAACTTAGCATCTCCTAAGAACTCTGTGACTAAGGTAAAGGTAGAATCAGCTCTAAGTGAAGCCAGCTCACTAACTGTCCTGTGAGATGAAACTATTTTTCTGTGGCATGCCCCTGCCTTATTCATCCCTTTATACTTCTGCAGGGAATTAAGATCCTGGATACAGGTATTCATTTTTTTCTTTACAAAGTGATTTTTTTAAAAACAGTATATATTATATTGTTGGTGCCCACACACTTACTAGAGAGATATCAATTTTGTTGAACAACTTCTGAAAGTAGAAAACAATAATTTAGGTTTATCGCTGAGGCCTTCATACATATACAAGCTTCTAATCTGTGAAATTTAGAGTGGCCTAGGAGAAAAAGGCTTTTTCGCAATTAAGACCAAAACCTTTACCTCATAGCTCTTACATTCCAGAAAAAAAAATGTATTCTGAGACAGAATGCACAGGATTGAGTCTGAAAATCTCATCATTTCCATTTCCATGATTACATTCAGAAAGTGATATATTATTTCAATTGAAACACATATTGGTAGCTCAAGAACTGTCTGAGAACAGTGGCTATCTGCTCATCCCTGCTGCAGGGGACAGCTGTTTCCTTCGTTACACAGCTCTGCCTCTTTCCCAGAACATAGCCTGTCCCACATCCTGAACACAGAAACGATCCCCTGGAAAAAAATAGTATGACATTATATAACGAAAGGCAGTATCATAATGTGCATGCACAAGAGGGCAAAATTAAGGTCGTCCAGGAGGTTCTATAATGATTTCTGATCGTCTCTCTCAATTTCCACTCAGTGCCTATCCTATGCCTCATTTAAAAGCCCTATTCCCCCTTTCAGCTTCCAGTACTCTGTTTACTCTATTTCCTTTTTCTTATCCAGTGATACTATTTACAGAACCATGTTTCTATCTCTCACTGTTTCTGTCTCTTGCCTCTATTTTGATACTTTCTGTACATATGGTCTCACTCTTCTGTTTCTCACTATTTTTTGAACAAATAGTTCACTGCCCAAGGCTGCTGTCTTCTGACAAATAAAACTCTCCCCTCTCCTCTCTCTTCTCATGTCTGACTCTACCTTCTCTCAAAATTCTAACACAAAATACTTTCAGATGTACAGTAGACTTTCTGATTTAATTTCCTTTCCAGACACAGAGGGGCATTATTTGAAAAATTCTGTTTAGACATGATCTGAATCAACTGAGGCAAGAGAATATACACATAGCACTAATAATGTCAGACATTTATGGAATATTTTTAGCCACAAAAGTATTTTACAAACACCAACAGAGGAATTTTTCAGAGGACTTGCATACTCATTGCTCACACTAACTTCAGTTATTTTTTGTAACTGCCTCTGAAGTTGAAAAACCATCTAATTAATGTTTTGATTACTGCCACAGATCCTAGATATAATTTTGTATGCAGAAAAATAGAACTAGAAAGAATATTACATATATCAAGCCAGAGTGAAGGACTGCCCTTTTATTTTATGTTCAGACAGCAAGGCCCTGGGGCTGTGTACAGCAAAGGGCTTATTTCTCTACCAATAGGTTACATGTCCAAGCCCATAAAGTTCCTTGAAATCTATGTTCCAGGGGATGTTTTTATCTAGATTTCTTCTACATCCATTTTTTTTTCCAGCAAAGCTAGAACTGTTAGTTATTTTTAGGCCTTCCACAGAGAAGAACTAAGAAAAATATCAGCCCCACTGTCTGCTTTTAGTCTGTAATTCATTAGCTATTTCACACTCATTTGGATTGTGAAACACCTAACTTATTTGACACCTGAGCTTTGATATCCAGAAGACAGAATCATGAGAGCATTAGTATGACTAATCTAGCAGGGAAAGAAATTCCAAAGAGAGAGCTAAACCCAAGTCTTGAAATATTTTTTAAGGATAAATCTAGCTACTGTATTAGATATCCTTTTTCTCTTTTTCTTTTTCTTTTTCTTTTTTTCTTTTTCTTTTTTTTTTTTCTTTTCCACACTAAACCTTCCCTTATATTAGGAACAGTTTTACATATTCAACTAGAGATGGAAGTTTTCATTTCCATTTTCAGGCTCATACTCGTTGGAACATCCCACATTTTTCTCAGCCTTTCTTGCTGACTAGATTCAATACCGCTTACCTCAGATCATTGACTTTCTGAAATCTCCATCAAATACTGAACTCTCTGAACATTGTGCAGAACCTGCAGAGCCAGCCCAGGATCACTGAATATTTTAGTCATCAGTCCTTATAATACCTAGTTCTCTTTGGATTTAGCTTTTGACCTCTAGACATCAATGTAAACATCAAACAAAGAGTAAGGCTCAAAATTTCTAACCTCAAAAGCTAGTGTGAAAAGCTCACTTAGAAGTGGTGCAGATCATCCTACATTTCATTTTCATTCTACAAACATCCCTTGTTTGAAAAAGATCCATGTTCCTTTGTTGTTTCAGAGGAAAATTTTTGCAGATAAGAGATAATCATAGATTTACAAAGCTTACTAGCAGCTAATAAAGCATATCAATCTGTCCCTGCCCTGTTGATTTATCAGTTCTGTGGTAGCTAGTAGTCATTGTATCATGACATGTTTTGACTCTGATGATTTGAAAGTCCAATGTCAGGAGACAGTGACTAAAATCTTCTAATTTTGTAGAGTTTCCTTAATTAATTTTCCACATCAACAGTATTGGGAAGGTTCAGGGAGATCCTCCCTAGGATGCTTCACTGAAGAAGGCTGTGATCTAATATATAGTATTTTGCTGACCTATCTGCTTGTGTCATCAGCCGTTTCACTAAGACAAAATATTTTCTGTCCTTTTAGTGACTTACAGATAGATAGTAATACTCTTCCAAAAAAAAGAAGGAAATATTTTCAGTGGGTCACATTTTACATTAGTAATTTAAAAATTAAAAACTACTCATCTTTTGGATGAGAGGTATTTTCAGTATAGAAACTGTCAAAGAAAAGAGGCTTTCTTCTATGTAGAATTTTCTCTGTACAATTTTTAAATACTTAAATAATTACAATGTCTGACATTTGGGCCCAATGTAATGTACCGATCTAAAGGATTCTACAGCAATCTGTACAAAGTGTACAGAATCTGTACAAAGCCTCCCTTTGATCCTGTCCTCTAAATGTACCTACCCAGCTTTGTTATTCAGTCCATTAGTTCTGCCTTTTTTCCCCATGTTAGATCAAGTCGAGGTTGATCTAGGTTACTTTGCAACCCGTAGGTATTTTGAATTCTTTCCATGCTGTAAGTTGTTATTAAGGTATTCAGTGGCTTAAAGAAAGTCACTTAAAGCAGACTAAAGACATGGTCTTTCCTTCTCGATCATACCTTTTCATTTTGGTTTTCAGACTCAACAGAGATCCAACACAACCACAACTTTCTCTTCAGTCCCTTGTAATACTCAGTGAAGCAGGTCTCCTTGTAAGGATGAAATGCAAAATAAAGCCCAAGCTAAAAGCTCTGGTGAACAGCTTGTTACAGGAGGCACAGAATGTTGTCAGTTTTCTGGAATGTCTTAGGCTATGAAGAGACCATATAATGGCCCTTATTTTGGTGTATGATGTTGGAAAGAATTGAGGGGAAAAATGGAATGTGCAAGAATGCAAGGACATATTTAGAATCATGCTAACACATACACATAGTTGGAGGCTTTCTTGAGATTCCTAAGATAGGAGTTCAAGAATTAGTATCTTTGTATCTTTTATGTGTGTGTAACACTGTGCTTTTATGTATGTATATACATACATATATGTTTGTATACAAATATACAGATAATGCTTGAGGGTCATTTTTAGAACTGAAAAATAGTTCTAAAGTGCTCCATTTACTAATTTCTGCCTGTTGGGGATCAAATAATAAACTTCCACTCTTGGCAAATCCTGGGAAAAAGGACTTCTCCTTTTTCATATCTAACTTAAAATTATTTTACTGCTACAGAAAGAGCTCAGACAAGAATTCTATATAGCCCAAATTTACTATTCCTAGAACTAGCAACCTACCTACACTGCATCTAAGTAAATGAGTACTTTATAGCCTAGCACTGAATTGTACTATAGAAAATTTTCAGAATGAATATATAGCACTCACACTGTAAATATAGTTTGCTTTATGCTCATGACAGTTTTATGGCTCCCTGTCTTATCTGAAATTGCCTCACCTCAGATTCATTGTGAAGCTGTTTTACTACAACATCATGGCAATTTTCACCATTTCAGTTTATCAAGATACTTCTAAATCTCTAGGAAGTTGATTAAAACCCCATCATCTTTTTGCTTTCTGTGAAGTGGACTGTGCTTGCATCCCAACAATTTCATTGAGGCAAAATATTTGCCTCAACAGAACAAAGCTTTCACTTAAACTAGACATAACATTACAGTTTCAAGCCTCATCTTATGGTTTAGGGTTTGTAGCTTCATCTGCTTCTAGCTTTTTAAGATCCTACAGCCAATCCTATGACTTTTAATAGGAAGCTTAATTGATAAGGTGCTAAACAAACAATATGGCACAAGATCCCAGGTTAAATATTTTAATTATGTTACTTCTCATTTAAGATAATGCATAGGCTTTAAGGCTTTATGTTTTTAAAGCATTGGGAAGAGCTGATTTCTTAAGCATGAATTAGGCAATATGGATGTCAGAGATTTTCTAGTGTCCTTTCTCTTCATTTCCAATTCTTTAAAGCATCTAGAGAGAACATAAGGTAAAAGCCTTAAGCTTAAATACAGATATATGTATATATTGATGCATTCATATGATACATATATGATACAAAAATACATATGCATATTTATATTTTGTGTGTGACATATTCTTTGTGTATATACATGTATGTATGTATATATAGTGCATATATCTACTCTATTGAAACTCCCAAGTCATGTTTTAGAAGTAATCTGAGGACTAAAATATATAACATAAATTCTAATAATATAAATTATATTTATTTTATATAATATATGAATATCATAGTACATAACATGCATCTAATCTAGAGCTTATTTCATCACATTATCTCGGCTGGTAGAAAATTGACTGCATGTTTCCTTGAAACATCTGATGTTTCCAGTGAAGCCCTGTGTTACAACTACTGTCTTTAAAAATACAGTAAAGTCTTTTTTTTTTTTAATCATTAGATACTGTATGCAGTATGTATTCGCGGGGAAAATCCACAGCAAACTGCTGCTGCCATCATTCACAACCAGTTTCTTACAGGCTGATCCGCTCTTCAGATTTGCCTTGGGCCATTAACTAACAAACCAGCCATTAACCACTAGTAATGACCATTTTTTTCCCAGAGATTATTGCTTAATTGAACTCCTGTGCTGTGTCAGTTATTTTTATGCCATTACACAATGACTATGCATTACTGCATTTTCCTAGCATGCCAACCACCTACTGAAATAAACAAGATAAGTGTTGGAGAATTAAATCTTTCACTGTATATACTATTTAAAATACATTAATGAAGAGCTTTGATGTATCAGATGTGTCTTTTCATTTTTCATGTTCTCTAGAGCATATGCATCAAGTAACTTAGATGCAGAATTAATGCATGCTGCTCAGTAATGTATACAATGTCAAGACACTGTATTAGCAAGATGTGTTATATATTCATTTGGGTAAGACACATTTGATTATTAGCATTCTGTTCTTCAGCAACAAACCACATGTGCTGTCGGTTGCCATGGTAATAAATTAGGAAGGATAACCTGACTACTTATCAATTTTTATTAGTGCAATCATCCTACCTGCTTAACCCCTCAGTAACAGTCACACATTTAAGCAGCACTGCACTGATAGCAGTAATGCAACGCTGGGGGTGCAAGTTATGTTAATAAGGTGGGGAGGGAGCCAGGGTATTGTGGAGATGGAGGATGAGAAATACTGACTTAAAACATGATGCTAATGTGATTCATTAATATTGTGAGATCAAAATTGTTAATGTTTCTGAGAATCTTAGCATGGTAGCAATAGATGAAAATAAAAGCAAAAACTTAAGATGAGCAAAATGAAAAATGCTTCCCTCCTGCTGTGTTTAAAGCGATATGCGCAAATATGTGTTAAACTATAAACCTGAATAAATGAAATCAAAACATATACTTGCTAAACTTTAAGTAACATCATATGGCAATTAATACATCCTTTAAAAGCAAAACAAATTAAAAGAAAAACAGCTTTTCTAATATATATCAGCTTTTTTTTTTTCCTTAAGATATTAATATTATATTACTATTTGCCCATAACTTTCAGACTCCTGCTAACACCCTTTCAATTAGCACCAATAGAGAAGTCATTTTTCCATAGCAGCGAGAAAAAAAGAGTTAGCTTCTCATTCATTACAAAATCTTCCTGGGATCAAAATAAAAGCTACAACAGATTTATTGTGTACTATCTCATTTTGATCTAAAGATCCAAATGTTCCCGCAGAGCTAAGTGTCTAATCCATATCTGATAGTTGTAAGGGTATTTAAATCTTGATATTACCATGAATATTATTGCAGGGCTTAGACACATAAAGAAAAAGAGTCCTACAGATCTTGTCTGTTTCAATGAAGAGCTGGAACTCTCTGCTGTTAAAGGAGGGCATGAATGTACAGAACAATACCTAAAGCTGGATAAGGCATGCATTGTATGCATTCCTTGTATGCACACTCTTCTTTGGAAGGCCTCAGCCTTCCTCACTGCATCCCTGCATTCTCTGACAATGTTCCTATATTCTTCCCATGTGGCCTGGCCCTTCTTCCACATGTTCTCTTTTCTCATTAAGTTTACCCAACAGCTCCTTGCCCATCCATACAGATCTCCTGCCCCCTTACTCAACTTCCTTCCTGTAGAAATGCACCGATCCTGACTTTGGAGAAAGTGGTGCTTGAATATTAGCCAGTTCTCCTGGACCCCCTTTCCTTCTAGGACTCTGGCCCAGGGGATTCCTGCAAGGAGCTCCCTGAAGAGGTCAAAGTTGGCTCTCTTGAAGTCCTGGGTAGAGATCCTATTTGCCAAGCTTCCTCCACGCAGAATCGTGAATTCCAACATCTCATGGTCACTGCAGCCAAGACTGCCTCCAACTCCCACATTTCCCACTACACTATCTCTGTTTGTTAGTATCAGGTATAGCAGTGCCTCTCCCCTTGTTGGCTCATCAGCTACCTGCATCCAGAAGTTATCTGCAATGTTCTGCAGAAACCTCCTGGACTCTGTTCCTGGCTGTGTGATTATCCTAGCAGACATCAGGGTGATTGAAGTCTCTCAGGAGGACTAGGGCCTGTGATCGTGGGGCATCTTGCAGCTGCCCATAGAAGCCTCATCCACTTCCTCTTCCTGGTCAGGAGGCTTGTAGTAAACTCCCACCGTGGTGTCATCCGTGTTGGCCTGCTCTTTAATCCTCACCCACAGGCTCTTGACCCGCACTCCGTCCTCCTCTATGCAGAGCTCCATAAATTCCAGTTGCTCTCTCACATAAAGAGCAACTCCACCACCTCGCCTTCCTGGCCCGTCCTTCCTGAAAAGTCTAGCGCTTTAGGTCCGTGGCCACATTGCAGTCACGAGAGCTGTCCCACCATGGCTCAGTAATTGCAATGAGATCATGGCCCTGCAACTGCACACGCATCTCCAATTACCCGTATTTATTTCCCAGGCTGCATGAGTTTATGTAGAGGTAATTCATGGATAATGACTGAGAAGATACAAAAATTGTAGCAGTCTGAGGTGTTCCACAGGTAGGACATCTGGAAAAAATGATAACTTTTTTTTGTTATACCTATCCTATATGAATAGTCAAAAAGAAGTTAAAATAAATATCAATTAAATTTAGTGGGCATTTTTTAAGTGTTTTAAAACTTTAAACCTGGAGACAGATTTGCCAGTTTAAAGGAATTTGTGTCTTTTTAAAATGAGGAATAAACTTCCAGGTCAATTATGTTCTTAAAAATATTGACATATAAAAATAAACTCTATAGAATTTCAATACTATTGACACTCAAGTCAAATTTGACAAGGAGATGTGGGATTAGAATGCTTTTCCTCAAAATACTGTAAATGTTGAAGTCTAACTCTTGTTTACTAATCTGTTTTAGAAAGAATAATTGAACTTTATATTGCAGTCTATAATGAGCTTGTAATCAGATATGCTTTTTTCTCCGCATTGCCAAGCTATAACCAAACACTGATAGTTCAGAAGTGGAGGTTTATAAAAGAGCAGAGTATCCACTGGCTACAAGCAGTGTGTGTGTGAATCCATATGTGTTTGTATGTTCAGTAATTAACAACAGGCTTTGGTTAATCTGAGACTGTTCTCACCAAGCCTTCTGCTTTTTGCAAGGCTTTCAGCTCTGTGACAAAAAAGAAAGTTTGTTCAAACTTCAGATTCATGCTTTCCACATCCTGAGATATATTAAGGTGATCCATTTCATTCCCATAGTAGAAAAGGTAATTTTAGTGGAGCCTGAAGTGCCCAAGGTCAAAGTTCAAACAGAACTGACAGATTACTTACTCTGTTTCACTCCAGTTGTGTTCAGTAAAGAAAACAAGGAATTTCTATGCCCACCTGTTGATATGTTTCCAGTTACAAAATAGGGCTGCTATTTCTGCAGACCTCTCTGGAGTGACATCTGAGTGCAAACAGAGCTTCTCCAGGTAAATGAACAAATCTCAACATTGTTTTTCCAAAGCTCAGGGATCCATGTGAGCACTACACTGGAATGAGTATTTGTGAAACTCTGCATCCATCTAGACTGTTCCCACTAAAAAGTAACAATAGTGTGTATTTGTTCTAATTAGAAAATGCTGGAACATTTATAAACATTGAGTTCTGAGTATAAAGCTGTAAGAGTTGTTGCTATTGTCTATAGCAGACAACTCTAGTCCGGAGTTTTCATACTCTAATCATTGATAGATGTGGATTGGGCTAAAATAGGCTAAGGTTTAGAAACTCAACAGAAGCATGTTCAAATTACAGTGTTTCCATCTTGCAGTAGAGTCCAATACAGAGTTCCAGTGGGTTCTACACAGGCTTTCAGAAGGCACAAAGTTTTGCTTGTAGCTCATCACAAAAACACAAAGACAAAAATCTTATAAAAATAGATAGCTGGCTACCATTACAGCCTGAAGAAGAGTTTTCTCTTTGTATTCAAGCAGGTAACAAATTCTTTCATGTCAGAATCTCAGCCAATGGAGAAAATAGTGATGTCCTGAATGTGACAGGTAAGGCTCAGATTTGAAGATAAGCTCTTCAATAGTGAGAGGAGAAAGATTTTTTTTCCTGAAAGCTATTTTTCTGTCAATTTAAGATGACATCTGGTGATTTAATTCATAAACTGAAATAACTTTAGGGATGAAAGTGAAGAATAAGAGTTAATCATGTAAAGGTATGACTATTAAATAAATATGGACCAGGCAATGGTTCACTTATGAAGGAGATGAAGCATCCTTTTCAACCTAGTCCCAAATATTTTTAGGTTGGGTTGCACTTCATAGGGGTAAATGGTTCATTTTTCCGTATGAGAAGAACTTTCCAAATAGTGAGCTCCTCTCCCTGCTTCATTCCTGCAGCCAGGTGTACGATTTATGTGGAATTTGATTGCAATTGTTGATTGCATTGACACTATAGTAGATCCCCCTGTCCCAGCAACATTAACAAATTGGTAAAGTTTCTGTTAATGACATTTGGTTCTATTCTGCTTTTGGGATAAAGAAGAATTCCTGGGAGGTTAAAAAAAAGGACAGTTTCACTGAAAATTTTTAAACAATGTTCAGGTTTACATGTGTCCATTCTATTTCTTGTTTTTCATCTTTGGATTTCAGCCTGATTCCTCATTAGCTAAAGTAGTTAACTAAAACAACTGGAAAATATATATCCTCAAGATAGGTACTCTACAGGGGAAAGGAAGAGATATAGATAGATAGTTAGTAGATAGATAGATAGATAGATAGATAGATATAGATACGCACACATCTATATATATCTATATATGTATATACATCTATATATGTATAGATGTATAGATGTATGCACATATTCTGTATCATTCTCCCTATATCTATATATTTATATACATATATACATATATACATATATACATATATCTATATAGATATAGATATACATATATACATATCTATATATGTAAATATAGATATATATGTATATCTAGACAGATATAGATAGATATAGATGTAGATATA
>JAVCKT010027989.1:0-16828 GCA_032273925.1 Rhynchotus rufescens | reverse complement strand
TATAGGTAAGGGCACAAAAAAAAAGGAAAAGAGGGAGAAAAAAGTAAACTGCAACTCTGCTGAAAGTCGGGTTTCCGCTGCAATTCCGGATTATGTAACTTTGCTGGGATTGCGGGTGGTGTTTTCATGGGAATGCGTGCGGGGGGCGAACACTCAACGGCTCCAAGCATGGCAGCTCCGAGCTCACTGGTGGAAGCAGGAAAACACGGTGGGAATCGCGCGGCCGCCCTGGCGAGCGGCTTGTGAGCCCGGAGCGCTCGGTGCCCTGAGCGGGACCATCTCCCCCCACGGATCCTCCGTGCGCGGGCGCTTAACCCTTCCCGCCGGGCTCCGGGCGTCCCGCTTCGCCCTGTGCGCAAGGCTGCTAAAACAGCTCCAGAAATAGCCTCCAAGCGGGAAACCGGCCCTTAACCCAGATTTGAGTCTTAACCCGTTTTCTTCCTTGTTACTGCCCGGTTTGCATTTTGCATCGCTGCTGCAAGCTGGCAAACCCCTTCATTTGTGGCTCATGTGGGTTTGGGGTGTCAAGAAGCTGCCGCCAAATTTCCCATCCCCGTGCTATCCATTTTCAGCGTGTTTGGTTGATGCTTCCTAACCTGGAGCTATTTTTACTGTGAGCTAGTCCTTGCTGGCCTTGTCTCGTGGGGAAACTGAGGCACGGAGGAGCAGCATTTTCCATGGGTTCATTAAATCTGGGGGTAAAGCTCAATATCTGCAGCTGCAGCTGGTGGCACCCGGCCACTTGCACTCCAGACCCCAAAAGGGGTTCCTCTATGGATGTGAACACCCAAATACCTGAAACCACGGGGTTAAGGGATTAACTAAAGTGATGCGTGGAGTAGACAGCTGGAAAGACTTGGTCCCTCCTCTCCGTACATGAGAAAAAGGAAAAATCCTGGATTCTTTCTAAAGTTGGCAGCGATGGCTGGGCTTGGACGGGGGATTTTGTGCTTTTGGAGGCGCTCACAAGCCTCTGGCTCCCTGTGCTCTGGCGGATGGAGGAGAAATTGCTGTATTCAGCCCCGTTTGCACGCAGAGATCCAGGTGTGGGTCCCACCTGTAGCACCCATCCGTACCAAACCTGGGCTGTTCCTGGAGGGAAGAGCGATGTTTTGGGAGGCACGTGGGGGCTCAGGGTGTGTTCTGCAGAAATATTCAGTCTCTAAAAGGCCCCTTGGGGCTTCCTCATTAATCACACTCTGCAGAAGCGATTTAGCATCGGCCACGCACGCGCACGGGGCTGCTCCCGGACAGGTCCTTGGTGGGTGCAGGTAGAGCTGAGACCTCCATGGTGGGGCTTGGGGCACCGCGTCCCCTGGGCAGCCAAACCCCAGGCCAAAGCAGCCTCTGTCCCGTGATGACCCATCCAACGCAGAGCCTGGGAATAACCACCCTTGTCCCCGCAGGTCTGGACAAGGCGCAGGACGAAGACGGACACGTGAGGAAGCCCGGGTGCCGCCGCGACGAGGATGCTCCCGGCAAGAGGATGGCCGCTCCTCCTCCTCCTCCTCCTGGGAGCCCCGGCTCTTTCAGGTGCAGGGTGAACGCGGGTGTTTTTCTCGCAGCCTTCGCTCCGCGTGCCGGCCTCGCTGCCGACGTGCAGGCATGCGTCCGACCGCGCTCCCGCCGGGAAGCCGGCGCTATCCCGGCCAAAGGGCTCCCGGAGCGGGGCTGGCCCGCGGCCAGCGCCTCGGTGCCAGCTCCGAGCCCGACGGGCGCTTGTCTGCGTCCATCCAGGCGGACACGAGTCGCTGACTTCCAGCCGAGCGCCGGCGAGCCCGGCGAAATGGGCGCTCCTGGTGACGTCTCCTGAGCGCTCCTCGCCTAGCAGAGCCACACGTTAGTATCCCCACCGCCGCCGATTCATAGTTAATTAAGGAAAGTTAATTAAGGGATGGGGGGTGCCCTGGAATTAGGTTTTTCGTTGCTGGTGAGGCCACAGTGTCCCCCAGCAAACCTGTGTCAGGGTGGGAATGGAGGCCAGGTCTTGTCCTGCTCATGTGCAGCAGGTTGTCCCATCCCTCCAAGGCCATGCAAAGCTGCAGCCTCCAGGTTTATCCATGCACCACTGGTGCGCAATGGAAATTTGAGCTCAAATGGGGAGGGAATTGCTCAGTCTACCTTGGATTCCCAGAGATTCGCAGTCCACAAGGACACCAGGCATGGATACAGGTGGAGGACCTCGCACTGGCACCAAGACTCGCGTTAAACGGCCAGGTCTCCGGCTAGCAGCGAGCAAAGGAGCCGTGGCCGCCAGCCCCGCTCCTGCACGCGGCGGCCGTCACGTCCCTGCCTCCTGCACGGAGGAGACACAAGCGGCTCTTCCCAGCCATTGCGGCGAATTCCCACCGGAGCCTCAGCGATGCTCTTGGGCACGTTGGGCAACCCTGGCCCCATGCACCAGGCATCTCCCATGTCCCATGTCCCATAGTGGGACATGTCGGTATTCCCTGGTCGCTGTAGGGTGGGAAATGATGTCAGGGATCTGCTGCTTCCAGCTGCTCTCCCAGCCACATTCTTCCGAGGAAACCCGGCCCTCGCTGGGGCGCACTGGGGCTCCTCGCCCCAGCAATGGGAGAGGAATAAGAGGGGTAGGAAGAAGGGAAATCAACGATCCCTCTAAATACCATGACCCCGACCCAAAATCCAGCTGCTTCGAGCAGATCAGGAGGTCAGTGCAGGTGTCTCCAGCCCCATAGCTGACGTTGAGGGAGGTTTTGACATGGCACAAACCAAGTCGTTCCTCTTCCTGACCGTCAATTCTGCACATTTTCCCCCTAGGTCAAAGGATTCTGAAACAAGGCCTGAGCAGGATCCAGATAGGACAAAAAACCTTCAGCCCCCTGGTAATGCTCAGCCTAGAAAGTAAGTCCTTCCCCAGCGCTAGCAGCGGCGGAGACGACGGGTGTTTATCCGCCGTTCGCGGTATTTTTTTCCAGCATTAATTTATTACCGAACCAACGTATTTGACTAGAGGGGACACTTAGGCAATGGAACAAACGTTAATCATCCCCTACCTCCTGTAGGATCTTGGCTACCGCTCACACACGCTCTTGGCTTCTCTCCGGGAACATTGAAGGTCAAGCGCGTGGCCGCAGCCCCCCTTCCCATGGGAACGCCGCCGCGCACCCGCCCTGGGCACGGGAGCCTTCCCGCTCCTATCCCAGCGGCTTTCCTGGGAATTCGGGGCCCTCGGGCAGCCACAGCCCTAAGGGGCATCTCCCTGATGCTCGGGAGATGCCCCGGCGCCTCCGGTGCTGTTGCCCAACGCTTGGCACGGCTGGCGAGGATTTAAATTCCAGCGGGCACCGGAAGGGATGAACAATGATGATCTGGTCAAGGGATTAATGGACTTTTCGCAGCCTCATGTCTTGTTTTCACGGTGTCGCTGGCCCCGGCGCTGGTCAGCGGCCAATGGGAACACACAAATAGGGACACTGGCACCCAGACAGGGGATTTTGCGGTAGGAAAACAGTCGGGAGAACTATGTTTTCCCCTCAAAGCGGATGGCATAAATCCACCTGGCACACTGCAGCGGGAACTTGCAAAACAGGAGTGACTTAGGTCTCCCGAGGACGGAATAAAACCTGGGAGCTGCAGACCAGCAAGCACGGGATGCAGCTCCGGGGGTTTGCATCGACCACCCCAGCAGGGTGAGGGATTACAAACACTCAAAAAAACGTGTTTTCTAACCAAATGCAGGCTTCCTAGCAGGGATAGAGACCCATGGGGTGGGAGCGAGGCCCATGGGCAGCGGGAGGAATGGGGATGCGGAGCGGTGCGTGACGCGGTGCCCTGCTGTGCCCGCAGGTAAGCGGAGCGGCTCCCGCGGCGCCGAGGGCACGCTGAGCTACGCCAGGCGCGGTAGGTGCCCGGGGGGGACACGTCACCTCCCGCCACCCCGGGGTGCTCCCGCTGCTCCCCGACCCTCACAGCGCCACTTTCCTCCAGCCTTTCCTCAGCACCGCTGCTTCTGCAGACGAAAGCGACGTTTTTAGGGCGTTTTTCGTACCACGGCTGGGCTTGCAGCAGGGCACAGGGAGCCATCGCTCCGGGTGCAGATGCCTGAGCAATGGGTCTGCCCCAAAAAGTTCAACCCATGCGAAGAAGTAGCAGGGAAGCACTCGAGGAGAGCCAAAAGCTTTGCATAGGATTGATCCCAGACTAACTGAGGAGTAGTATGGATCGGGAGTAGGAGGATGGATCGGGAGTAGGAGGATGGATCAGGACTATGGAGGAGGAAGAGGATGGATCTCACCGAGATCACACCTTAATTTGTAGCACCTTATTTAGGGCAAATAAAAGGCAGGCATTTATCAGCGCAGCTGGTGGAAACCTCTCCTCCTTTTCCTCGTCCCCTTCCTCTTCACCCCACACCAGGGTCAAGTCAGGTCTGCAGATCTGCCCCGCAGGGCGCTGAATTGGAGCCAACAGACCAAAAATGACCCAAATGAGCCAAGCTCTCCGCCGCGAGCCAGACGCTGCAGCTGCTGCCACTCACCCTGTCATTTCCAGCCACCAAACCCGTAACCTGCTCTCACCAGACGGTCTCAATTTCAAGTGTCACCGTTCAAGCAGCTTAGCAGCACGTGCCTGTCTTCCTTGCCAGTAAATAACTCGACCCGGTTCATTATAGATCAGGTGGAAGAGGCGGCGTGAGGGACTGACAGCACAGGCACATTTCCAAGATACCTCCTTTTTAGCATTTTCAGTCATTACAGCATCCTTGTGAGCGGTCTTGGCACACCGCCGGCTAAAACTAGTCCCAAACAGGGAGTGCATCTCCTCCATCCAAGCAATTTAAATTAAAACCATACCGCGAGTTTTTACTGAAATTCCTTTAAACATCTGACCGCATACGAAACTTGCATTAAATCCTCTTTGCGCTTTGCAAACCAGCTGTCCCTTGAAACGCTGGGGTTTTTTTAAACCAAAATCAGCCAAAACTAAGCAGGAGCTGCGTGCACTTTGCTGCCCTTGAGTTCTCCTCATCACCCTGAATTCAGCAGCCTGCAGGGGTTTAACTAGAAGCATCCAGGCCCCTTCTCATGCTTTATTTCTGAGATCTTAAAGCATGTTTGAGCTTGCATAATTTATGCTGTGTGTAATATCCAAATGCAGTCTTTGCTATAGAGACCCTGTTAAGAAAACTCCCCGTTTTTGGGTGTGAAAGGCTGTGACGTGTAGCACGCACCCCTAACTCAGCCCTGACGTCGTTCCAGGGCCCCTGCTGCAGGATTCGAAGAAGTTCTTGTCCCCGTGGTCGAAGTGGAGCGAGTGCTCGGGGAAGTGCGGCCAGACGGGCGTGCAGAAGCGCACGCGCTCCTGCCTGGCCGAGCACCTCTGGGGCGCGCGCTGCAACGAGGTCACCGAGGAAGGGCGCCTCTGCGTCGGGCACGTTTGCTCAGGTGCTCCCCCAAAAACCTCAGTATAGTTTAATTATTATAATATATTTATATATTTTTTCTTATATTTATATATTTTTTCTTATATTTATAAATTTTTTCTTATAATATATTTATATATTTTTTCTTATAATATATTTATATTTTTTTCTTATAATATATTTATATATTTTTCTTATTTTTTTTTCTTATAATATATCTATATTTTTTTTTCCTTGACATAAAGAAGTTTCTTTCAGGTTTTCACTGATTTCTTTCATTTCTATGGCTTGTTTCCAGTAATAAAAAAAAGGAAAAAAGCAGGTAGCTGCCACATAGCGATGCTTTGCAATTATAAAAGTAATGATTTGAGCCGAGTAGGAAGTATGTGGGCTCCAGCAGAGACCAATGCAGTAGCATCACTCTTAGGAAAATGCCTTAAGAGTCACCATTTGGGCACCTGCATGCCAGACCTGTTAGATAATGTTTGTTTGATGCTAAACCTTTCTCCTGCCCAACTCCAGATATTATAAAATTGACAGAGAAGAAAGCTTTTAAGATAAACAAATGTCGTGTCATTTGGACATGGGTTTAAAACAGAAAATAATGAAGCTTCGGCCGTGTGGATTTGTGGCTTTGCCAATTTCCCTGCAGTTCAGGCCTTTGAGGAATGTAAATAACAGTGCCTATAGGAAATTACATCCATGTGGCCACTTTCCACTAAACGGTGAGGTTTGAGCCTGTGCATTTCCAACACACAGCTGCTGATAATAATAAAAAAATCCGCTTGGGATGCGAGTCATTCCCTATCAGTAAAAAAATCCGCTCGGGATGCAAGTCATTCCCTATCAGTAAAAAAATCCGCTCGGGATGCGAGTCATTCCCTGAGCACTATCTACCTTGTAGCTCCTGAATTAAGAGCGGAGCCGGGCGCCTCTCCCTGCAACCTCACGTGCGCCATGGGCCGCGTCAACGCCGACTGCGACGCCTGCATGTGCCAGGACGTCACCCTGCACGGCAAGGTGTCCCTGGAGGACGGCTCGCCCGCCGCCGGCGCCCGCGTCTACCTGCAGGCCAAGAAGCTCAAGCTCTTGACGGCGGCCAACGGCGCGGGCGCCTTCAGGATCCCCGGGGTCTGCCCGGATGGCAAAAGCGCCCTCAAAATCAAGAAAGCCAAATACGTCACGGCCAGCGTCACCGTGCCCGAGAGCAACAAGAGGAACCTGGCCATCCAAGTGCAGCTGGAGAGATCAGGTGAGCCCAGGCAAAGTGGATGGAGGAGCAGAAACAAAGCTTGATTTCAGAACTAATGAGATGTTTTCACCTCCTTTTGCAGGCAAACCGTACATCCTGAAGAGCCCCGAGGACAAAGCGCGGCGGGTGGGACAGAGCGTGTCGCTCTGCTGCGATGCTGTTGGCACCCCAGAGCCCGACCGCTACCTCTGGTAAGGGCTCTCTCCCACAGCTTTGATTTTTATTTCCTCACCATCCTCATGAAGCTAAAATAAACACCATAAACTTCCTAACTACAAAGCAGGGAACTTAACAGGTGGAGGATTCATTGGTGCAAATGAGGGGAGATGTCTACAGCTGGCATTTCTCACATATATAGTGATGAAATCTGCATAGAGACTTGCTGGAAAAGCAGATATGTAAGTGGGAAAGAGGTCTGGTATCCTGTGCAGATCCCTCCAGCAGGATGCAACAGGACGAGGACGTAGCTCTGCTCCAGGCTTTCGGTCACTGTGTCCCATTAACAGTCTGCCTGTTCCTGGCAGGTATCACAACGGCTCGCTGCTCGATCCCTCCTTATACAAGTACAAAAACAACCTGATTTTGAAGAACTTGAACAGAGGCCAGTCGGGAGAGTATTTCTGCAAGGCCAGTAGCGATGGGGGTTCGGCAAAATCCCAACCGGCCAAACTGGCCGTGATAGGTAAGGAAGAACCGCGCCGCGCGGAGGTGGCAGCCAACGCACGGAGATTCTGCTGCGTTCAGGGAAGGAAAGTCACGGGGAGAACAGGCAGGGTTTGTCTCACTCGCTGGCTGGTAGATAAGCGTGAGGGATTTATCAGCCAAATATTCCCTGAAAACTGGAGCTCTGGTTTCTGGAGGACCTGTCAAACTCAACCCGCTGGGCACGGTGATTGATCTCTGCACTTGCTGATTAACAAATGAATATTTCAGTGTTTTTAAATCCTGAAATATATTTAAGTCTGTCCGTAGCCAAAAGGTAGCACATGTAATAGCAAACTAAGGCCGTCATTGATGGCAGGGGCAGATAAGCAGGAGCTGGCACACTTTGCCAAATAGGACTGACCTAACTGGGTACCTTACATTAAAACTAACCTAACTAACCAAAAATTTTGCAAAACCTCTGTTTTATTGCCATGCAAACCTCAGCGTTATTGGAAGTAGTGTTTAGCTCTGAGGGTTTTATCCCACATACTGAGGGTCGTGCAACTATTTCACGCTGTTCCTTAACAAATCCTATTTAACAGGAAGACACGAGGCAGCCTGCGACCCCCAGCCCCAAAGCCACCCCATCCGCCTCCCACACGACTGTTTCCAAAACGCAACTAACTCCTTTTACTACGACGTGGGCAAATGCCCGGCCAAGATCTGCGCCGGGAAGCTGGACAAGGGCCTGCGCTGCAAGGACAACACCGCTTACTGCTGCGGCGTCTCCAAAATGGAGACGAGACAGATCTCCTGCAACGGATACACGCTGCCCACCAAAGTCGCTGTGGAGTGCGGGTGTAAAAAGTGCACGGAGACCAAGAAAACGGTGCGGGGCAGAGCCATAGCAGCAGACAACGGCGAGCCGCTCAGGTTCGGCCACATCTACCTGGGCAACAAAAGAGTGAGCATGACGGGCTACAAGGGGACTTTCTCGGTCCACGTGCCCCTAGACACGGAGAGGCTGGTTCTGACTTTCGTTGACCGGCTGCAGAAGTTTGTGAATACAACCAAAGTCCTCCCATTCAATGAGAAGGGAGGTGCGGTGTTTCACGAGGTCAAGTTACTAAGAAAGAAACCTCCGGTCACGCTGGAATCCTCTGAAACCAACGTGATTTCGCTGGGAGAAATGGAAGATGACGATCCGATTGCCGAATTAGAAATCCCTCCCTATGCATTCTATAGGAAGAATGGAGAAGTCTATACAGGTAAAGTGAAAGCCAGCGTGACGTTTCTGGACCCGAGAAATGTCTCTGCGGCTGATGTGACACAAAGCGACCTGAATTTTGTAGATGATGAAGGAGATATATTCCCTCTCCGTACCTATGGTATGTTTTCGGTGGATTTCACTGATGAACTGGGCACCGAGTCTCTTAATGCAGAAGATGTGAAGGTTCATTTGGACACTGCGCAGGTCAAGATGCCAGAGCACCTGGAAGAGATGAAGCTTTGGTCACTGAATCCAGAGACAGGCTTATGGGAGGAGGAAGGGGACTTCAGCCTCGAAAGAAGCCGACGGCACAAGAGAGAGGAAAGAACTTTCTTGGTTGGGAACATGGAGATCAAAGAACGGCGGCTTTTCAACCTGGACGTGCCAGAGAGCAGACGGTGCTATGTCAAAGTCCGGGCCTATCGAAGCGAGCGGTTTCTGCCAAGCGAGCAGATCCAAGGGGTAGTGATTTCTGTTATAAACACAGAGCCAGAGCCAGGCTTCTCCTCCAACCCTCGAGCGTGGGGTCGTTTCGACAGCGCGGTCACCGGTCCCAACGGCGCTTGCGTGCCGGCCTTCTGCGACGAGCAAAACCCGGAGGCCTACGGAGCTTACATCTTGGCAAGCATGGGGGGTGAAGAGCTCGAAGCTGCGTCCTCTGCTCCCAAACTCAACCCTAACGTCATCGGGGTCCCGCAGCCCTATCTCAACAAGCTCAATTACAGGAGGACGGACCACGAGGACCCGAGCACCAAGAAAACCGCTTTCAGCATCAACATGGCCAAGCCAAACCCCAATTCCCCGGAGGAGAACAACGGCCCTATTTACGCATACGAAAACCTAAGCGAATGCGAGGAAGCTCCATACAGTGCTGCTCATTTCCGATTCTACAGGGTAGAGGGAGACACGTACGACTACAACACCGTTCCCTTCAATGAGGATGACCTTATGAGCTGGACCGATGACTACCTGGCGTGGTGGCCCAAGCCCATGGAATTCAGGGCCTGCTACATCAAAGTAAAGATAAACGGACCCCAGGAGGTGAACGTAAGGTCTCGCAACATGGGCGGCACGCACCCACGCACCATCGGCAAGCTCTACGGCATCCGCGACGTGCGCAGCATTCGCTCCCCGGAGCGGCCCGGCGTGTCGGCGGCCTGCCTGGAGTTCAAGTGCAGCGGCATGCTCTACGACCAGGACCGCGTGGACCGCACGCTCGTCAAGGTGGTCCCGCAAGGCAGCTGCCGCCGGGACGGCGTCAACAGCATGCTGCACGAGTACCTGGTGAACCACCTCCCCATGGCCACCAACAACGACTCCAGCGAATACACCATGCTGGCTCCTCTCGACCCGCTCGGGCATAACTACGGCATCTACACCGTCACCGACCAGGACCCCAGGATCGCCAAGGAGATCGCCCTGGGCAGGTGCTTCGACGGCACGTCTGACGGCACGTCCAGAACGATGAAGAGCGACATCGGGGTCGCGTTGACTTTCACCTGCGCGGAGAGGAGCGCGGCGGAGCAGAGCGCCTTCCAGGCGCAGAGGAACTCGGGCCAGCAGTCGCTCCTGGAGCTGCCGAGGGAAAGCGCCGCGTTCCGAAGGCCACAGGGAAGCCGCAGAATGGCCCCAGGCAGGAGCCCCATGAGAGCTCAGCGCTCTCCGGCCTACTAGAGCTGTGCGGCGGCCTCGGGAAAGTCACTCCCGGGCGATTAAATATGCTCTGAAAGGAATATCTACCTGCGAATAGTCTGTCTCGATGCAGGTAGGTGTCATCACCTTTAAGATATACTTAAGGTGCGCATTTTTATTTTGCATTGCGCCAGGAAGGATGCACAGGAGGTAAAACCCGGGGAGTCAGTAGTTGTAGCGGGTTCCTCTCTTAGTAAACAAGTCCGTAAAAATCTCCTTTCTGCCTGACATTAAGCAGCTTCACACATTAGCCTAAAGGGAAAAGTAAATGCCTAATTGATTTAAATCATGTACATAAAACATTCTCCCATTCTGCATCTGCAGACTTTGCCAGCCCAAGTACCTGTACAGTAGTTGGTAACTTGAAAAGGAATAAACTGATTTCCTCATACTGAATTCAACTGCAGTTTTTTACTTGAAATGTAAGTATTTTATTTATTTCTAGCTTGTTTTAGAGTGACTGTATTCAAGCTAAAGTACTGGCAGCTGCACTTCTTAAAACTCACATTTGATAGCACGAAGAAACCACGTGCATTTGTGGGTCCCACATGGATAAGACTGCAGCTTGCTCTTGCTTCTGGCTTCTTTGAGAGGAAAACCTCTGCTCTAGAATAGGGTAGATTAATAAAAAAAATAATTTTATTATTTTGACAATGGCGTTTTCCTTTTGTGTTTGATGTGTCCAAGTAAACTAACCACACACAGAGAGGACCGGCGAAGAATGTGCTGAATTTCACAATCCCTTTCACAAACAGGTCGCAGCTATTTCAACACAAGGCCGGCCCTGGGTCCGGCCGTTTGGTGGGCGGCTGGGGCAGGGAATTCAGAGCAGGACCAAGCGGAGGGACGGGGACGAGGGTGGTTTCTCTCTGTATTTAGCAGCAGCGAGCAGGGCTCTCGGGCAAGAAGCTACTCTGATCTGAAGACCCTGATGGCCACAGAAGGGGTCCAAGAGCTGCTGCTACGAGTCATTAGCCAAACACATTGGCCTGGCTCCTTATCAAACCCGCACAAATTCCCTCGTCCACATCCAAACTGGGCACCAGCTGAGAACAGATTCCCTGCTTTACACCCAAACATGCCACAGCAGCAGCATGGGGATGCAGGCAAACCAGAAAAAAAAACTGGGGTTTTCACTGCAGATAACCCAGAACCAGCACAACTGGATGAAAGCTCAAGTTGCAATTCAAGCTCATGCTCGAGCTCAATTTCTTTGCCCCTTCTCATATGTAAGGGCAGGTTTTAACCTACGTCTATTCTGAGCCCCATCTCCAGCTCACTGAGGCAGGGGGAGCTTTTCAGGAGCCTTTAGCCAGCTCTGCCCCAGGCTCTCACTTCTAACAGGACATCTCATGTTGGAGGCCAAAAAAAAAAAAAAAAAAAAAAAAAAAAAAAAAAAAAAAAAAAAAAAAAAAAACAAACTACAATCTGTGTTATCTGTGTTCTTATGCAAATTGTCAATTACGAAAGAGAAGCAGAAAAGGAAGAGCTGCGGAATACTCTGGCACATCACCTTCACCCCGATGAGCTTAGCCTGTGTGTTTTGTGTCTAGTCTGCCGCGCTGGTCTGGCGCGGGCTCGGGCCGAGGCAGCCAGCGGGGAGCACGAGCTCGGACCTTCCCGCCGAGCTCCTGGCTCCTCTCCTCCTCCTTCCCCTCCTCCTCTGCAGCCAAACCCTGCTCTTGGCTGCATCGCTTTGGGAGCGAAGGAACACAAATGACTTCTGCAGAGCAGGCCGGGCGTTACAAGGCTGCGAACAGGCAGCCCCGAGTGCAGGGCTGTTTGGGGAAAAAAAAACTGTTTAATAGCGATGATCACAGTCCTAAGGTCTAAAATTCTGTCCATGAAGCAGAAAGAAGCTCTGCAAGTTTCCCCAAACTGTCCCTACACTCTTCCCCTTGCCGTGGCTTTCAGACCACCAGCCTTGAGGAGCAGTTGGAAGAGACGGGGCTCCCAAACACCCGAGGTTGAACTAACAGCAAAGCATCTTCTATGAAGGTCACTTAGTTTCCAACCCTCAGATAAATCCCGTGATCCAACCCCTCCTCCTGTTCCAGCAAAGGAAAAACGCTGCCTCCCAGCAGCCCCTCTCATCCTGCCAGCAGTCAGGGCAAACAACACTCATCTACTCTCAGTATTCACATTATTCCCAGATTTTGGTAACCTGCTTTTGGAAAAGGCTCCAGTTCCTTCCTATATTCCTGTAAATACAGCAGCCACTTGTACTTTTGGTTTACTTGCAATTTACTCAGGGGTAAGCAGGACTACAGAAGATTCCCAAGGAGTGGGGGAGCAGTAGGATTTGGGGCTATGGAACAAATGTACCTGTTACCACCAGCATATTAGCAAATATCACTCCTTGTATTTATTTGAAATTGAAGATAATATCATTGCTACCCAAAACCAGAGCCATTCTGGCGATCAAAAATTTTCCAGGTCTACCAATAATAATTGGATTTCAGGGATCTCAAACTAAGCCTCAGGGAATAGCAGCCTAGGAATATCTAGGCTACTTCTTCTTTCTCCTCCAAGAAAACAGCTGTTTTATTTCACTAGTATCAAATTCTCAATTGCTACAGGGGCTGTGCTCGAGCTCAGCAGCGATACTTGGATCTGCCCCACGAGGTCTTTATTCCAGAGGCAACCCTGACACGCTGCTCCGCACCTCATCAGCGAATCCCTCCTTGCTGTCATGAGCTCTGCAAAAATAATCACTACCTACTGGGTTAAATCCCCACGGAGTTGGGCCAAGGCAAAGTTTCCAAAGAGGCATTTTCACTAAAAGCTAACCGGGGAACACTAATTCCCTTTAAAGCTCCTTTACTACGTCATAAATACCAAGGCAAAGATTTTCTCCATAAAAACAAATACATTTTACTCTCTTTTCCTCCATAAAATTAGGGGACACGGGCATTTTCACAGCCAAGACCTTAACTGTAAATTAAAAAATAAAAATAAAACAAAACAAACAAAAAAAACTCCTAACATTTGCTATCTTACTGTACAGAAATTCTGAAAAGCTTTAAAGAAAATTCTGCACAGATCAAAGATTAATTACATGTACAAATAACGCAACCTGGCTACAACATGGTTTAAGCATTACTGGTATTAAAGAACTGAAGATATTCTGAACTAGCTTTTAATTTCATGAACTTTTGCCCAGCTGATGCTGTTTTTTCCGTTAAAAGAGATGCAGAGGGCACCATCTACCGGGTGTCTGCCCGTACTCCACCTTGGACTTGCAGGAGACTCATGGAAACTTCACTGCTACTGCACATTTTAGCCGAGATAGAAGCTACCTCTTGCCAGCAATGGCTAACAACAATATATTTCAAACATGGTGCAATCCAGAACTGTCACCAAAAGGTGTAGAAATCGGTCCTCTCTAATGCTAACATCCAATACACACGTTACCATTTGCAGGACGATATTTCAACTAGCAGCGTTATGACCACATTGTGTTCATTTTACATTTTTTGCAATTGTTTTCCGTTGCTATTAACTTGTTGATGTCAGAGCATTATCAAAAAATTTTAAAAAGCAGTGGAGCCGCCAAGAAGTTCTCAAAAATCATCCCTAGGAACACAGCAGATGAGATACCTGGAGCAGTGTCAAAAACGTCACTGCCTGATGGGATGCAGCTTTAAAGTGTTTTTATCCTCAAACATCCTCCCTTTGCAACACTGGAAAAAGATGCCTGCAAGATTTTTTATTTTATTTTTTTTTTAATTAAAACAAACAAACTCACTCCTCTCCATTCCATTGGCATGGGCTGTTACCTAACCTTTTGTGGACAGGCTAATGTGAACAGATTAAAGCAAAAGGACATCACAGCCTTTAGTTGCACGTAGCAGATGGGAGGGAGCAAAGCAGTAAAACAGAACATTTATTTGGAAGTTGTTGTTCATTTTTAAGTTTCTGCAGCACAAATTCCACCCGTAAGTCTATGGCCAAAGTCAAAGGAACTCCAAAGAAGTCCAGCTTTCAACTTACTGTTGTTTCCAGGTTTGGGCTCTGATTCACAGCCTTGGATTTCTCGGAGGATCAACCTGTCAGAGGCAAATTAATTGTTGGACTAATGGCAAAGAGAGAAAAATACTGCAGCATCTGCTCTAACAGATGCTTCCTTAAAAGCATTTTCTCCACATTACAACACATTTTCTGAATTTTGTTTTTTTTTTTTTATTGAGTCTTACTCAAGTTTGTAAAGCTCCTGCCACCGTGATATAAAACCCATTCAAAATGAATTCAATACATGACATTAGTGCTAAATTTCAGGCACGCGTCCTTGAAAAGACATGAATCCATTGAAGTCTCAGCAGGCCAAGGGACACATGGAGGAGTTGAGCACCAAGTGCTCGCGAGTATTAACAAGCACGAGCAAAAAGGATCCTTAGTGACAGCCAAGTCTGCCTTTAAAATTTGGATTTCCAATATCTCAGTGATTATTTTGCAAAATATGAAGCTAATAGAATGTGGACTCATGGAGCCTGAAGAGCTCTAGTGGCTCTGCTTGTACTTCAGTGGTATCCTGAATAAAAAAGGTAATGGCTCTAAAGGTCTGCTTGTTGTTTTGCTGTTACCTGGATAAAGCCCCATTACTTCTAAGAGAATAAATACTTCTAATAAATAAAACTTCTCATGAAGAAAAACAGTCATCAGCTCTGGGGTTCTTCACGTGAAATATTCCTTTTTAGATCTGTCTGTGAGCCAACAGCAGGGCCGACTGAGAAAACGCTTGCAACACATAATTCATCAGGTAAAAATATCGTCAGATATAAAGTATAACAATAGAATATCAATTTTCTGAGTGGATGTCATGCAGATACTAGTTAAGTGATATATATTCTAAGATGTGGAAAAAGAGACTACTACTGATGTAAAATATATAAGGTAGGGAATTGATAGGAAAATTTGTAAGAAAAGCTACCTATTTTTGACAGCATTTTCAAACTCAGAAGGCCAAAAGAAACAACAAGATGTTCCTAAGAGGACTGGATGAAAAGTCTCTGATTAGCCTATAAACCCCTTCTAAATAGGAGATTTAGTGAAAAAAATCCAAATTACAGCAGGCTGTAAAAATAATTGGTAAATTGACACTATACACCAAGAGCATGCAGGAAGACGCAGATAAATAAGCCAGCTGGCAATGACTACTGGATCAAGCTAAAAAGACAAAAAAGCTCTTGAGCTTCTGTGAATTAAGAACAAATGTGTCATTTCAGATCACCAGTTTTTTTTTCTTCTTGAAGTCCATTGCAAAGTCGCTCAGGGATATTATTATAGAAGTAATAAAAATGCAGGTACAGTAGGGATCTGATGGGATGCAATGTGTACTGCAAGATATTATAGCTAAGGAATCAGCAACATGGAGTATCAACAAAGTCTGTTAACCAGTTCTTAATTCAATTAATTAAAATATCTAATAGCACAACATGGAAGAATTCTCTTCGCATAAGATCAATGCTAAGTTTGAAATTATTCTGTATCTCCATCAAGCACCTGAAACCTGTTTATGATAAATTTACTGATGTAAATGAAAATAAAGTAGAAGAAAATATATAACTAAGAATAGAAAGCTAAAAAGGACAAACTGCTCAGGAAACCACATGCAGCAAACCAAACAGAGATATATGAAGGCACACAGCTCCAGGTGATGCATGGTATCAACAACCTGAGGTCAAACTCCAGTCATGGAGTTCATGGGAACCTCAAACTGGACAATCCAAGAAGTTCAGTTAGCATTAAACTTGGAAGTAGAACAGATATCCTGTCCAAATCCCACCTGCTAAATTCACTAGGAATTATCCCACTGATACATATGACAAAGCTGTCACTGAAGGATGGAGCAGATGCACTTCTGCCAGAAATCCTATCGGTGCTGAAGACGTTTGACTTCAACGACTTGCAGTGAAATTGGCTTCTATCGAGTGATTGATCTTAACATTTCCAGATTAAAGTAACTGTGCACAGTTTATGCCTCTAGGAAGCTGCACTAAACTCCCTCCTAACAAGATAAAAACATGGTACAAAAAAAATACTAACCAAGACCAGAAACAGGAATTTATTCAGTCTTCAGCATTCATGGAGATTCTCTTTCTTCATGGAAAAGATGAAGATTGTCAGGAACCCACAATGAAAACATGCAGGTGATCGGAAGAGCAAACCTTCTGGTTAGGAAAACCAAATTTACTGTTACTTGGTAAGAATTACAATCTTTTACATTACTAATAACTTACAGACATCCTTTTCAACATTTTAAAATATTTATTGATTTGTATCCTGGGCCAGTATTTTCCTCTCTTTCAGAGTCTCTTTTGTTGTGTTAAGTTTGAGTGTTTGAAATCTGCACTCCTGATGAACTGCTGTTGAGTTCTGCTGGAACCAAGAGTGCATGTATCCATTATAGAAGTCAGTTGCTGTAAGTTTCTTCTTTAATATAACTGCTTTGATTCCAACCCAGTCTTCCTAAAAAACAGTAATAAAAAATAGTCAGTAAGCTCCTTCCAAAATCTAAAAGGATTAGCTTTAGCTCTTATTGTTGACTACATCATAGAACATAGTACCAAGTTTATATTAGGAA
>JAVCKT010027987.1:24019-37661 GCA_032273925.1 Rhynchotus rufescens | reverse complement strand
TATAGACAGTATCTGGTCTTAAATTCAAGGAATCAAATCTAACACTAAGAGTCTATACTAAATCTTATAAAATGCATTAAAAAATCATAAAATACATCATGTATCCTTGTTTCTGAAATGGTGGATTACAGCATCCTTGTGGTTTCTGGAGGTTTTCAGAAGAGGCTTCTGCCTGGTAAGTGGCAGCGTTTTGAGGAGGTTCAGCTATTTCAGGTTGAGGAATAGAGTAACCTGTAAGAACTTGGCAGGTACCTAATGTTTGTCAGGAGGCTCTTCACTCTTATGTTCCTGACAAGAGCTCAGTTCCTCCAGGACTGAGGGTAAATTCCTGCATTCAGTAACTCAAGGAGGCTCATGCATTTTGAAGGAGCTCAGGTTGCTCTTATTTCAGTGCTACCAAAAAAGAAACGAGCCCGAAAGACTATTGAGAAGCAGTGCTATGTGCTCCATGTTGTTGTTTCCTTCTCTTGCTAAACTTTGCCTTTGTAATATTTTTGCAGGTGGTTTGTCCAGATTGTAGTGATGATATTGCAGTGAAAAAAGACAATATTCTCGTTCGCTCTTTCAAGGATGGCAAATTGTGAGTAGGAATGTGTAGAGGCTGTTTATTTAACAAAGTATGTTCCAGTTAAGTGGAAGTTAGCGCACACAGATACAGTGAATAAAGTACGTCTAACGTCAGATAGTCAACAGGTTCCTACCAAGATTTTTCTAATGTTTAGAAAGCTGTCGGGAGGCTACGCTGTGACAAAATCACCCTTGATGTTTCCCCATCTTAATAATGTGTTGTATAAATCTGTCTCAGTTTTAATTTGATTGTAACAACTATAATGGACAAATATATCTATTTTTTAACTTTGAGAGCAATTTCCCTCCCCGTCAGCTGCTTTGGTTAGAGTGCACCACTTCTCTGAGATGTTGCCAGAGGTTTATCCATCCACAGAAATGTCTGTGTATATGTAATACAGGAGAAACGGGTGATGTTTTCCAAGTAAGGCATGTGCCTGTCCCAGTTACTAAGCTAGGCTACAGCTGCATACAATCATTTTTTTCAGAGAAGTGCTGCAGTATTTCTTTTTACCACATAAAATAGGAAATAAAATCAGTAAACGTAGGGAACATCAGACTGATGTTCACAATAGAACAAGGAACTTTGTGTTCTTAAATACATGTCAGAAAGGGAGGGAGTTGATAGATGACAACAGACTTTTTTTGTTCATCCAGATTTTAGTCTTTTAAAAAACTGGAACTGTGTATTCTGCTTGGTTCAGTTTAGCAGAATGCTTTTGCCAAAAGGATGTTGAAATATGTGACAGTTTCATTGTAGTTTAGTTCCTTCCTAACTCTAGGATATTGCTTTGCTAAAGATGTCAGCGGGGAACTGTACCCACCCTAGTACAGCTGTAGTTGATAGACAAAGGAAGAAGTGATTTGTCTCTTAATTGAGATCTCTCATACTCACTTATTTTTTATATCTGGGTGTATATAATATATATTTTAAAATATTTATTGATTGATTTTAATCCAAGATAGGCTTTTGTTGGTTTGGAATGAGTTGTTGATAGCTACCTTAACATGATTTTTTTCCTTTTTTTTTTTTAAATTAAGGAATATATATTTGAGAGATGTCAAAAATACCAGTTAGAAGAGGGAGAATGTTAGTTGGAAGTCAGTTAATGAATGGAAATGTATGGTCTTCCTAAACTTTCTAAAAAGCTGTGTTTTTAATCCATGAACTGACTAATGCTATACTGGACTGTAACATTAAAAGCATCAAAGTATTCTTCATGGGCCTCCTGTTGTTAGTTCTGTCACATTTTTAATGATCAGCTCTGTATAGTGATATTAACTTTTTAAATCTTTTGAAGTGTTTTTAATCTGTTTGGTGGTTTTTTTTTTGTTTTTTGTTTTTTATTTTTTTTGGAAATCATCTAGTGTCTCTGTGCCAAGAAAAGATGTTCGGGAAATTAGTGAAACTTCACCAAAACCTGATGCTTTGTTAAAGCAAGGTAAAAATAACATTTTGTGGGAAAGCACTAGTGTGTGTGTGTGTGTGTGTGTATTTTAACTTTTACATGGACTGTGCCAGATGTTTTTGTAGATATTTATGTCGTTTTTATGATGCAATGTAGTATTTTTTTTCTGTAATGTAATATCTTGAAAGTAAACAGTTCTGAAAATCTAAAGGCTCTTTTTAATAACTTTTTTAATTTGAACATGCTAAACATGGATGTAAACGTGCACTGACTTTATAGATTAGTTGGTATTTGGCCATGTATATTAGACCTGCAGAGAGCAGTTTGCAGACCTCTGATAGCTTTGAGAAGGTCGCCTTTGTGTACCCTCAATAGACTGGAATTGTGGATTCACTTGAAATTTTAAGTGTGTATGGTCAAGCTCTAAAATGTGCTTGTGCTTATTTCTTTTTCCTTATGCCCTGCAGCCTAATGGTGTACATAAACCAGAACGTACAACCCTTGGGATAGGGGTTCTCTTAATTAAATGTAGAGGTGCAGAAAATGCTGATTTTTGCCTGTAGACACTAACATAGTAATAATCTTAATAATAGATCTGAATAATTCAGTGTGCTGAGTAGTTAATGCCAGGCTTGTATGGTGAAGCAAGAAAGTAAGGGCAGCACAGGGATGTTGCTAAAGTTCTTAAATTTGGGGTAGAATGGTCGATTAGCAGCCTTTCCTTTTCTTTCCCCTTGCCCCCTCTACTTTTTTGATTAGAAGATTTGGCCAAACTGATTTTATCTGTCATATTAATAAATGCTGGTGGTCCTTTTACAGCATTTGACCAAGCCCTGGAATTCCGTAAAAACAGAACTGTTCCTAATAACTGGAAAACAGAATTGAAAGAAGACAGCTCCAGCAGTGAAGCTGAAGAGGAGGAGGAAGATGAAAAAGAAAAAGAGGACAACAGCAGCGAAGAAGAGGCAAGTTAGCAAACTGCACAGATGCACAGCTCATTTTAAATCAGCAAGACTAATGTTTAATTAGGTCTCAATAGAAATAATTTTAACTTTTTAAAGTCTTTGTTGAATAAAGATATTGTATGCTAATGTGACAATATCAGTATGAAAATCTGAAATATCTTTGAGTACACTAAGCAAAAATTGTATACATTCAAAAGGCTGAGTCAGTGGGAACTAATGGGAGATAGGTAGAGATTAAAAGATTGGTAGAAATTAAGATTCAAAGGTAGATCCCACCTGAAAATCTTAACTCATCCTGATAGAGCAGCAGCAGGTGTCCCTCCCTGCTGGGGGCTGAGGAGCATGCAGAAGGATAGAGGTCGTTGTGGCGCCTTCATATATATATATATGAATATATATATATGAATATATATATATATTTAACTAAAAGAATACAACCAGTCCTTTATTTGTATGTGTTTCTGACTGGAACTTGTCCGCTAGCCAATGAAGGACTAAGTGTCTTCTAATTGTGAGGATTTATGTTGCTGGAAAATAAGATGTCCTTAAAAATCTGTTCCTAATAAAGGATGTACAGTGCTTAAAGCAGTTTTGACAGTTTTAAAACAAAGCACTCTGATATCTTTAAAAACTTCAGCAAAACTTGCAACTTCATGCAAATCTAGAGTGGCTGTTTCTTGCATGTGGTATGCCAATATGGGAGGGCAAAGGGGATTTTTTCCATTGATGGAGAACGTCAGGTTGGTTATGGAGATGCTCATTGCTTGGCTGTTATGTCAGTCGTAACTTGAATGGAGTTTCCACTGTGTAGGTCACACTCCCTCCAAATAAACAGTTGGCTGCCTTTCTGTGGTAATGGTTGCTGCTGCTCAGTGCTTTGTAGTGTGCAGAGGGAGTAGTTTCCCTTCCTGGTTCATCCTAATCGGCTCTACTGCACGGTGTAACAGTGTTCACTTGTTCTCCCCTCTGTGGCCATGGAGTGAGCTCTGTGCATGCTAAGCTCATGCTACTGTAAATAGATTTAACATTATTTATATCAGCACTTATTTTCTCTTGGCTACCCCTCTATGTGCCTGTGACTTACTAGGTTCCAACCCACAGGGAAGTCTTCTGCCTTTTGCATGGGAGCTCCATGTGAGGATGTAGCTCTAAGCTGCTGCTGACCTGTGTTCTTGACATCTTTGAGAAGTAAACTAAGCTAGGCTGGCATGACCCTACTGTTATCTCCTTCTCTTTCATGCCTGTCTCCCTCTTTTCCTTCTTCCCAACTGTTCCCACTCCGAAATTGCTGTGCAAGGCTGTAGGTCCCCTCATAAAGAAGAAGTTGCAGGTAGCTTGTACAATGGTATTCCCCTTCTCCTCTCCTTTTTAACTTCAAAAAACGGAGTTTACTGGTTTTGTAGTGGTTGAAAGGGAAAGACGAGAAAATTTTGAAACCTTTTAAGTAATTGCCAAGAAGTCTGAGTTGCACCTTTCTTTTAGCCTGCTGTATTTCAGAATTGCTTCATCACATGCTATCTCTCTCCCTGCCCTGATGTGAAGAAGCAGAAGAGCATCAAGGCGTGAGCACATGCACTCCTCTTCCGCTGTTTTTTTGTTTGTATTCGAAGTATGGAGTGCGCCTCATGCTTGGTTTTCTAATTATCTGTTCTTTCCTCCCAGCCACCTGTCCAGGAAAAATGAAGACATGAGGAAAGAAGAAAATTAGTGGAAAGCACATTATTCCTCAGCTGGCCATGAGGCTGGAGGAGGACCTATGGAATCTTACTTCCTTGGTACCTTCTGGTGGTACTCAGATTCTCTCTGTCCATGATCGCCTTTTTTCTCACTAGGGTTTGAGGGCTCTTTTTCTGATTTGTGTTGTGACTGACTGACCGTGATGCAGCTGACAAAAGCTGCCTTCCATTGTGGAACTGCAAAAGAGCTGCTGAACTGTTTTGGGCCTCACGTGATTGTTATGGTCTTTACTTAAATCCACCCTTTTACTTACTTGTTTCACTGTTCTGAGGTTTGGGAGGCTGCACGATTTTTGACACCTCTCTGTGCTCATGGTTGTTGTTATTTTTTTCCCCATCTGTTCTTTAAGCTCACAGGTCCTTATCCAACTCCGATCAAAAGCTGTGGTGCAAACTTTGTGAGGGGATATGCTCTGTTCAGTGTTTTGAAAGCAAAGGAGATCTGCTTCGTCTCAACAGAGCTCTTGGTCTTCTAGAGCAGGTTGAGTCCAGCCATAGTCACAATGAGTATGGGGCAGTTTGTAGCTATGCAAATTGACATACAATCCATATCTAGTGCTCGTTCTTTCACTGGTTCTCTTATTTGAAAAGTTTGCAGCCTTTAGCAATACAATTTGCAAGTCTTTGGCCTTATATCGTTTGTGCTTGGAGAGGGAGCTCCAGCGCGTTCTCGCTCCAGCCTCTCCCAACTGCCTGTGGTGGTTTATGAGGCTCTGTGTCTGTGTGTGCTGGACATGAAGATTTCACCCTAGTCAAATCTCTAGGGATTTACTGTGACATTTCTTGCAGTATTTACCCTTCCAGTTTCTAATGTTCGGCTCTCCTGCTGAGCTAGAAGCTTTTAAAACAGAGGCAAAAGCATAATTTGGGGGTGAGGCTTTTCTTGTTTGTTTTCCTAAATGATCAGCATAATATGTACCCTTCCTCCCCTTGCTTTCTTTAGCGAGCATTCTGTTCCTGTTGGGCCTATCCTGTTTTGTAGTTTTGTGTCTATAACCTGCTGGTTATCAAGCAGCATCTCTTTGGGGCAACATTATCTACCTGCAGATTGTCCTGGCTCTTCGCAGGACACAAACAGTTCTTACTGCTTGGCATAAGGCCACCTGTTGGGCCCTAGTGCCTGTGAACCAGGACAAAAAGTGAACAGCTCTTTAATTCATCAACTCAGACTTTGTACAAAGATGCTCTCTCAGTCATTGATGTGTAAATCCACAGTCTTCTAAGAATGGTGTCTGTCAGTCCCATTTTTTTTTTAAATTGAAGATAATGAAAAGCAGCCCCTCTCCTATCTTTCCCATACAAAATCTGCTGCTGATCAAGCACAGAAGGATAAAGACTTTTTATTTATTTAGCTGGATATAGTATGAATTTCCAAGACATATTGCTTGTTTTTATTATCAGATTTGCCTATTTCTTTTACTTTTGTGACGTGGACAGATGTATTAGTGGCTTCTGAGTGATCTTACTAGCAATATTCAGAAATAAGCCAAGATGGCAGAGTATGACATGGTTTCTTCAAACCATCACTTGGGACACCTTGTCATCTTCAGTGTTCTCATTATTTAGGAGGTCCTTTGAAGATCAGTAATGGATGCTATTGTAGTATAGCCTGCACTAGATTTGCAGAGATTTTGAAAAAGTAAAAACACTTCTCAGTGGCGCAGAGTTTCTTAGAGTGCTTTTAGTGCAGTTTCTAAGAGAGATGGTGTTACTTCTGTCGGGAAGACTAATTTTAGCATCCAGTTGCCATTCTGGCACCTCTGTGGGTTATCATAATGGAAATTCTTATAACCCACTCTTCAGGCATTGCATCTTTCAGTGAGCAAAGAATACAATGCTCTCGTCTCTTCATCACCTTTATTTTAGTCTCATATTTTTAAAAAACAGAAGTTGCTGCTTATACTTCGTTAGATATCCGAGATTCAGCTGAATGCTGTCTTTTCCATCCCCTAAACACTGTGCTGGGACCACCTTCTTATGACAAATGTTTTCTTGTTTGGAAGCAACATAGGAAGAGCCTTGCATAAATGCTCCTTAGCTGAGCCCCGGGATCCAGGCTACTTGGACTGCTCACTAGCAGTGCTCGTTTTAGCACCTTTGCCCGTTAAACGTGAGGCTTCTTAACCAGACATTTGTCTGTACTGGAAGCAGTGCCTGCACTGACACTCCTCGGGGCCAGTGAATGATGATGTTAATTTTCCTTCCTCCTTTGTGGCAGGAGGTACCTCGGTACAAGGAACTGCAGTTCTCTCCCCAGCTTATGACTCTTCCCAGCTGAAGCAGGTTGCTCTGTGGTTTGCTGCAGCCAAACTAGGTATTGGGTAGATGCTCATCATTTAATGCCTCTCACAGAGACCTTCCTCTTGTGTTGCCTCTGCAGTCGTGCTGGTGTGGAGTATTTTCATTGTATTGCTTTTATTAATTGCAACTAAATGAGAATTATTTCAGCATATTGTGAATATTTGTTCTTGACTCTTGCCTGCTTGCTTTGGTGTGTCATCTAAGAGCATTTAATGGAAGAAGTCTAGAACTAAGAAAAGACTAATTGCTGGTAATAGTTATAGCCTTCCTTGATCTTACTCTGTTATCTATATCTTCATTGAGTAATTTCAACAGACATCTCTTTTTTTCTTGTGTTTAATAATCATATTCTATTTCTACTGATTTTTTTCAACTATTTTGGTATGTAACTTTTGCAGTAGATTGCCTGCCTGCTTCTGGGTAGGTGAGACTTTAGTGTAAGGAGACTGTTATAGGGATTGAAGAGATGAACACAGTGTGATACACCAAAGAAAATGTTTCCTATAGATTTATCGAATAACTTACATTAGTTATTTTTAGAAACTTTATAGGTAGTTACAATTAAAACACCGTGCAGAGAATTAATCAACTTGTAGTCAGTGTATTGTTTTGAAATAGCTTTATCATAGGAATTTTTAGAAATCCTGATTATATTGGAAATAAAATGATAGTATCAAAATCACAGTATTAATTGCTACTGTTTGTGGACAGTGGCATTTCCTGAAGAAAACTATAAGATATTATAAAGTAACCGTAGTAACTGTAGTGTTTTACCATGAAACTCCACTGTTTGTTTTTCTGAGTAAATCTGATGCAAAGGCTTATTACTGTAATGAACTGAATACAAAATATTTGTTGTTATTTCAGTTCTGGGATTGATCCTGCTCCTCTGGCTTTCAGCTGGTACCTCATGGCAGTATGCATGCAGTGTCTGGCTGTGGTTTGTCAGTACTGTGGATTAGAGCTCCTACCAAAAAAGTGCAAGCCTGGTTTTATCTTCCACTCTGTTCCTGAAAGTGACATAGTGCATACAGACGTTAAGGAACTGCTTAATTACGGGAGAATTAGATTTGGTCTGATACAATCTCTTGACCACTAAACAGATGTCTCCTCGACTACTTTCTGCCTAAATAGATAAAATCAAGAACACATTTTGATTTATGACATTCCTTATGACACTTAAGAGATCTGCTGAAAATCCTGTTTGGATGTGCCTTTACTTTTTTTGTTCTGCATAAAAAGGGTTTTTTTAATATAGCTTCTAAAACTTACTTCCATTTGGCATAATACCAAGACTATATGTCTTAGCAACAGGATGCTGTACGACAGTAAAACGAGCGTCACCATTTGAACCTAAATCAATCGCTACAGTGCTTTGCTTAATGAAACCATGTAACTCATAATGGTAAGTGATATTTTTCTTGTGTGCCTTATTTAAAACAGGAGGAAATCGAGCCTTTTCCAGAAGAAAGAGAAAGCTTTCTTCAGCAATTATACAAATTTATGGAAGACAGAGGTAATTATGATCTTTGACTTGTACCTAGAGATAAATGTATTACATAACAACACTTCAGAACTTGAGTCTGCAGCTTATTAGTGCTTTGCAGTTCAGGTTTGGAAACAATCAGGTTTTATTCTTTGTTTCTGGCTTTTCCTGTGTACTTTTACTATGTAATCAAGCATTTGATGTCTTCCGTAATATTAACGTATAAATGCAAAAACTTTAATAAACTACAGAAGTGTATTTTTACATGATCCTAAAAAGCTTTGCTTTATTCCACACTAGTTTTATATTGTCAATAATAACTAAAATGCTTGCATCTTATGAATAAATTGTGAAGGCGGGGGGAAACCTGCTTAACAGTTAATGCAGTAAATCTTTACCAAGCTTTTATACGTTGCAAGGAAAGTACTTTTTTTTTTTTCTTTTTTTTTTTTCTTTTTTGGAGACATGGTATTTACATGTGAAGTTACGTTAGTGCTGTAGTTACATGTGAAGTTGAGCTGAGGAACTCTGCTTTGCTTGCAGATAACATAGCAGCTGGTACTGCTGATGTGCTACTACAACCGTGCTACACCAGCATAGTTTGCAGCTCTTGGAAGCATTATGGGATTTATTTCTTGGGAGATGTCTTTTGCATTGTAGTGAAAAGACTACACTGATGCTATTATGTGTAGTATTTTTATTGGCTAATATTAAATTATGTATAATATGGAGCAATAAAAGCTGAATTATTTGTGCATATGCAGTACTACCAGGGAGAATGTTTATATAGGAATTAAATTACATCATTGAACTGTAGGAAAAGGATGTAATAAAGCTGAATTTGTTCCATTTTATGGAGAGAAAGTAGCAGAGGCACAAGGTGATGTGTTTAATTGTGTAGAATAGTATATAATATGGATTTTGCATTATTCTGAAAAAGGAGATTTCAAAATATTTCAATTACTGTTTTTATTCACAGGGACTCCTATTAATAAACGACCTGTACTAGGATACAGAAATTTGAATCTCTTCAAATTATTTAGACTTGTACACAAGCTTGGAGGATTTGATAATGTAAGTATTGGTGTGTATCTTCCACAACATATTTCAGATCCACAAAATCTGAGGATGCTATTTGGTTTGGTTTAAGTAATGATGAAGAAAAAGACTTGTACAACATTAGGGAGCTGTAAGATGAAATTTAAAGATCTCCAAAACTCATTATAGCTCTTAAACCTATATTTTAACAGAAACCAGAAACTATAGGAAATTACACATCTGTTCAAAGTGCTGAATTACTACTGCATAAAATTGACCAACACTTATGTTTTTGAGATTTCAACAAATGTCTGTGTGATAAACTGACTAGTTAGATCACTTACCTCTGAGATTTTATTAATTTATAGTTTCTGTGGAGACCTTAATTCCTATCTATTGTGGGCAGCACACAGTGTGCTGGTTGGGATTAGTGGAATTGTTCTTGGAGCAGTAATTGAAATAGTTGGAATTCTTGGCCAAGCAGATTCCGTTCACTGCTTTGAACTTCTTACCATGAAGTCAGCCTGTCAGTTGAGAGGTATCCTTGTGTGCTGTCATCATTCTGGGTCCCAAGGAGAGGAAAGGAGAGGATGGTGGATTTGGGTGTTGCAGCACATTCATTTTACCTTCCCAGTAAGGGAGAGTAGTCAGAAATGAGCATGTCCTACTGCCTACAAAACTTGGACACCAAGAGGCATGTTAAAGACTGCCAGGCTTGAGTGTTGCTAGTGCTTTGAATCCAGTTTTTCTTTTAAATTAAAATTCCAGTTCTGGTAGTTAAAGTTTACTTTAAATATAAAACAAAAATGACGTACTGATTTTTTTTTCTGTTCTTTGTGTTGTTTATTTCCTTATTACCTCCTGCAGAGGAAGACCTGCTATGGCTTACTGAAATAAAAAATGCTAATTTGCTTAAAAATACTTAGTAGACTGCAGTTTGCATTACAGGAAAATACTGTGTGATAAGGAATAATTATATAGATCAGAGGAAATGAATTATAACTATTTTTCAAGGTTATAAAATGTTATTGACTTTTTTTTGTGCATTAATGAGTGAACTTGGCAAGCATGTTGTAATTTTATTTTTTCCTAGATTGAAAGTGGAGCAGTGTGGAAGCAGGTTTATCAAGATCTTGGAATCCCTGTGTTGAATTCGGCTGCAGGGTACAATGTTAAGTGCGCATACAAAAAGTAAGCAAAAAAGATGTGAAATTCTTGCTAAAACAGACCTAATTTCACTAGATCTGTTCACTAGATTTTATTTTTGTGGTGATGACAATATAAGGAAAATACTGTTTGGTAAAATTGAATTTTTGTTAACTTTAGCCATATTCCTCATGTCTTACCTCAAGTGTTTTGAGAAAGCAACTTGGTAATCACTGTAATAAACTTGATATTTTGGTGTAGTATTTCTTGTTTTACTTTACATAGTTTTTTTTTTTTTAACTTTTCATTGAAAGAGGAAAGGGAAAGAAAATGCAAAGTGTATACAGTGAAGTATACAGTCTTCTACTGTGTGTTTAGTATAGGCAAGCATCAAATTGATCCATGCAGTCTGGAAACAAAAAGGAAAAACGGTATCTAACACTACATTTTAATTGCTGTTTTCCTTGGCTAAATATTTAGGCTTGGTGTTAATGATATTTTAAAAGTTTTCAGAGTCAAGTGTGAATTCAGAGCTTTTCTGACATTGTTTTATTCACTGCCAGAATTATTTGATTTGTCACTCTGTCATGCAATTATTAGAACTAGAATAGAGAGAATGATACCAGTCTCACTTCAACCAAGCAAAAGGTGCTCTACACTGTAAAGTCACACTATATTGATATATTTCAAGTGGACAGCTTTTGTTGTAAATTTTTGTTTTTTCCTTGTCTTGAGTTTTTTTTACTATGATTTTTGACTGAAATAAGTTATACAAACAGTATGACAGGAATCCTGTGTCAAAATTAATAAAAAAAAATCTAATAGCTTATAAAATTAATATAATAATCTTTTTTTAGGACACTTGGACAAATGCCATTTGTAATTACAAACTTATTTTTAAGTTGATTTGACATTTATTCAGTTAGTGCTTATCAGAGGACTTATCCACAAAAAATGGATTTCACCTTTCTCTTGCTTCTTTTTTACATACTTTATTTCTTTTCCATAGTTTTCTTGAAAAATCTTTATGACTTCTTTTTTGTATTCTGTTTTACTGCTTAAAAGCTATTTATTTCTACATTTTAATGCAGGAAAAAAAGAGCTTATAAGCAGTGAAATCTTTTTATTAAAGGCAAACTTTTTTCACAGAATGCAACTTTTCTGCTTTCAGATATCTCTATGGCTTTGAAGAATATTGTACATCAGCTAATATTGAATTTCAGATGGCATTGCCAGAGAAAGTGACAAGCAAGCCTTGCAAAGATTGTGAAAAAGAAAAAGAGACCAAGATGCGTGAAGTTCAAGAGCAGGATGTAAAAGAAATAAAAGCAGATAAGGAGGAGCGCAAGCAGGAGGACATAGCAATAGGACAAGAAGAGAAAAAGCTATCTGAGAATGATAATGAATGTAAAGAGAACGATAAGACCACCATTCTGGTAAAACATTTTAGTGTTCATATTATATCTTCGATAAATCAAGGCAGTGTGATAATCCTGACACCGTGATTGAAGTGTCTGTAGTGGTTTTAAAACAGCTCAAAAGCTGCTGTAAATACTAAGCCAGAACTAGCTTTGTCTCCATGTACCTGTTGCAGAGGATCATGGTGTCAGGATGTGTGACTTGGGAGGAGGCAGCTGCAACGTTCCCCTTCTTTGGGGCCTCCCAGATCAAATGGGGACCAGTTAATGTGCTGCTTTATGCTGACCTGGGTAACGAGTGCTCGCAGTTACCTGCAGGGCTTAGGCTTTTATTTTGTGTTTAGCTTTGCTTGTAAGTCTTGCCCATGTAAATCTTGCTTTTATTTCTCCAGTCCTGCTGTGTTAAAAACACACGTGGGGGTCATATGCTGTAAACAGTGCTCTTAAGGTGGGTTGTAGTAATCCGGAGAGGCAAACAGTTGTATCTTTGCCCAGCCTCCCGAGTCAGCAGCGGATTGTGAAATGCAAGCAGGCATGAAAAAACTACCTAAGGAGAGTGGCTGAGGCTTTGTTTGAAGTTTGTTATGTTTAGGTTGAGTTTTTTTAGAAGAAAAAGAGTAAGGGGAGAAGCTGTCACTTTAGAAAGAGTCCTCTTTTTTTTCCTGCCTTTTTCCTAAATCCTTTATGTTTTTATTTAATCTTGTAAGTTAATTAAAATGTTTTGTTATCCTAGGGAAACAAAAAAAATCTGCCAGATTCTGCGTATACTCAACCTGAACAAGAAAAAGACTTAAAAGTAATGAAAACTGAAGATGAAACCAAACTGGAAGATAAGGATGATGAAAAAGTTAAAGAAATGGAGAATCCTTCCAGAAATGTAGACACTGAAGAAAAAGAAAAATCAGGGTAAGATACTCTGTTTAAAATCAGTTAATACATTGTCTGTCCGTTAAGTTTTATTGTCTTATAATTTGAACTTCAAATTTAACATATCTATGATGAATTACACTTGTATCTTCTGGAGATCTCTCTGAACTCCTAACCTTATATGTCCTGGATAGTCTTATTGAAGTTAGTAGATCTAAAGGTCTAATAAAAGTAAATAAATTAAATAAAGGGATAAAGCATAGGTCACTTCATCTGGTTTAAATGTGGGAAAAGGGGAGGAGAAGGGATGTTGCCGTTGTTAGTAGTCTGTCTAGTTTTGATACATGCATATCCCAAACTTCTAGTTTCCAACTTTTGCTGTTGGAGAAGGAAGTGTTGCGGACAACATGGGAAGGGACAGACACAGTAACAGCTTCTAGTAACAACTTTGCCACTGAGTGTGAATGATACTGACAGGAGAGTCTCGTGCAGTCCTTTAAATAGGAGGCTTAAGGAAAAGGAGATTGAGGTAATAGGGATTTTCAGGGCCGTGTAATCAACGGATGAAGCCTGCAAGTGATGCCTTAATGCATGAAATAAGCTTGTTTTTGTGCTTCAGCCCCCTAAAAATGAAAGTGTGTCAGTTTTGGCAGACAGAACAAACCTTTAAAAAGGGACGAATCGTTTTCATTAGTTGCCAATATATGTT
>JAVCKT010027986.1:37926-54114 GCA_032273925.1 Rhynchotus rufescens | reverse complement strand
GCACTGATAATTTCCATGTTTCTTCAGAAGCAGTCTTGTAATTTTATATAAAAATAAAAAGGAAGTGCCATAATATTCTCCCAGGGTGACACACAGCCCAGAAGACGTCCATCCCCCCAGGAGAGGGATAGGAAAGCACTGGCAGAGTGACCAAGAGCAGGCAGGATTGCAGGAATCCCTTCTCAGCACAGGGCTGTGGATTAATCTAGACTACAAGTGCACAAGTTGATCCCTGGGGTTATTTTAGGAATGGATCAAAACAGGACAGTCCCCACCATGATCAGATTGGGGAGATTCACTATGGTGACATAAGCTTTGAGTCCTTTAAAACATGGCAGGTCAAAAGAGGAGTGTGAAGCTGTCAGGTTGACATGCAAAGCATCATACTTCCCCGCAGAGAACAACTTAGCTTTCTGCTATGGATAAGAAGAGCAGTCTAATTTGTTTATAAACTTTATTTTTTCCTTGAAACAAAGCCCTTTTCTCCTTAAAATATTTCTGTTTGCAAGCAAATGGGAACCTATTCCAAGCAAAAGGGAACTTGAGGATCCTGAAATGCAATTTCCAGTGGCTTGGTCATAGAAATTCCCTTTTTACCTCATTAAAAGAAGACATGAAAAACATAAAAAGTGCTCAACAGGGTAGAGCTACATGTCTTCTCTATCCAGCGTCCTTTCTTTAGTAATAACCAGTAACAGATACTCTAAGAGTATAAGAAACAGAGCTCATACAAGCTCATATGAGACATCCCCTGGTTTATCTTCACAGCTTCCAGTAGTCAACAACGGTTGCATCAAACCATCATGGGCCAGCTCCCTAGTCTCTAGTAATTCATATAATTATTTTCAACACATTTAGAATTTTAAGTTTCACAACCTTCAGTAGAATTGAGCTCCACTGTTTGAGAGGAAATTGCATGAGAAAACAGTTCTATTTATTCATTTTGTATTTGCTGCCTAGTAATTTCTTTCCATAGCCCTTTATTAAAACACATTTTAAGATGTTAAATAATCAACTGCTTTCTCATGTTTTGTGATTTTTTTTAATATCTCAAATATACTAATCAGTTTTTGCTGCTTTTGCTTAGCTAGAAACTATCAGAGAAAGGGATTCTGCAGGAGTGGATTCCTCTCCAGTCTCCAAAGCAAGAAACTGAGGACCTCAGACAAAATCAAAACTCTTGGGAAAGGATGTGTAACATCCTACACTACACAGAATCCCCAAAGTCAAGTTTAATTTTGGAAGGCAACTTATAAAAATGAGAATACCCTTTAAAGAGAAATGAGAAGGAGCTACATGAGGGCCAAAGTGGAAGGTTCTTCCTCAAAAGCCGGGAGAGTTGAAGTTCTGCATAAGGCATAAAGACTGTTTAAAATCATCAGTGCTGGAAGCTCAGAACAAAGACATGCCTGTTTGAAAACAACTACAGAAACACAGAAATCTTCAGATTGAGAAGGGGGACAAGAGAAGCTGTAACAAGATGGCATTCTCAGAAAGAGAAGTTCTTTGTACAATTACGGTAACAAGAATGGATTTAAGGACTAATGACTAAAACATAAAAATATTGAAAGGTAGGAAATAGCATTTGAAGAACAAGTTGTACCAGGCCTTGAAAAAAAAAAAGGGGGGGGGCTGGGAAAAGGACTGGGGCTAAAATCCATCACAGACCATCAAGGGCACCATGTGATTTATGTCTCAGAAGATGCCTACACACATCTCACTGGATGCGAGGAGAGTACTTACAGTATTATGATGATTACATTATTGCTATATATATATATATATACTTCCTATTCTATAGGAACTATACTTCCCTCCTGACCTATACTTCCCTCCTCTAACAGCTGGCATTGGCTGCTCTGGGAGATGGGGCACTGGCTGAGCCAGATCTTTGGTCCAACACAGGTCAGCCGTTCCAATGGTCTCTTAGTGCAGCCTCTGCAATCACAAAAAGTCCTGCAGAACCAAGCCTATCATGGAGACTTACAGTTCCATCCTTATGGTTAATATATGGCAGGAAGCAAGGAAATGTGTTCATAAAATACTGTCCAAACTCAGTGAGACTGTTTTCACCTAAGCAGCACAGTCAGGATGTCTAGGAGGAAATGCAGTCTCAGATTTCAAAGGAATTACCCATAATAAAACAGCAATACCCAGGCAGTTTGGAAGATTTATCACATACTTAACGGAGGAAACAACTGTGATCTTCTGGACTGATCTCCATGAAACAAATAAAACCATTGTCTTCCTTTAATCTGTCTTTGTGATAGGACTTCTGTCAGTGCAGATAACAGTGACCTCTTCCTTATAGGATGAGGAGGTGGATACCACTAATTGAACTAAAGCTCACATCCTAAAATTTTGTTAAAATTTTTAAAATTTCCCTTTCCCTCTTCCACTATTGAAGCAGTGGCATCTTCACTGTGTATCAGACAGCTACGATGTGGGTTCTTTCCTCAGAGAGACCTTCATTCCTTTGAGTTTTCTCTGAAACAATGCCAGGATCTTGGCATCTTTCTTGTACTGTTATGAAAAAGTAGAGAAACTTCTTTTGTCGAGCAACCAACTCCAGATGAAGGCATATTGCACCTTCTCAGCACAAGATGTACTAGTTCTGCAGAGAGAGACCTGAAAAAGAGAGGTTTTTTATGTTTTCTAGAGAAGGGACCTGCATCCCTTCAGCTAGAATAGCACAGAACATCACACTGCTTATGTATTTATCCTTACCACATCCTTATGGGTCTAGGCAGTGCTGTCACACTATGAAGTAAGTGAGAAGCAGGGCCGAGAGGGGACAAGGCAGACGTGAACCCAGCCCTCCCTAGTCTTAGACCAAAACCTGCTGAGAAGAGCATCTCTGTGCACTGCCAGATTGTAGTGCAGACCCTGGTCTCCAGAGGAGTTGGTGAGGAAGGCTAAACATTGCCATCATTATCCCTTCTTCTCAGCGCTTCACTTGAGTTTATCTCTTTTAATAATCAAGAACAAAATAAGAAAATAAATAAAAAGCTTTTCTTCCTTGCTAAGTTGCACACTACTAAACCTGCAAAGCAGCAACATCATGTCAACCCACTGAGGGCCACAGTTCAAAGCAAACTTGTTTACTGGCGCCCTGTGTTTGACCGTGGATTCAATTTCCTAACGTTAGCAGTCTAAATACATATTAGTTGAGCTGCTATCAAACATTTCATAAAGAAAAAAAAAATAAATCTTCTCACTTTGTTGACAGAAGCTTCAGAGTAGCATTTTCTTATACAGGAACATTAGCAGGTGTTCACATTTAACTTGTTTTTGTGGGTTTTTTTTAAGCCTGAGATGCATATAGTGGCTGAGAATTACTCTTTATTCATTTCTGTGTAATAGGAGAAGCAGCATTTCATCTGCCTCATCCATATTTAATAACTCTAGGCACAACAACCATGAAAAGTCTAGTTTTCTCCCACTAGGGAAAATATTATTATTGTTACTACTATGGCTACATTTATATTCTGATGCTATTCACCCTCAGCTTTCTATATTATTGCTGTATTACTGCCAGGTTTGGTCCTTTCCTGGTGCTCACCGGCGTTACTGGGCTAAAGGAGCTACAGGATTCACGACGTGCTGAGTCACATCTGCAAGGACAGAGTCAACCCAAAGCTCCTCTGCACTAGGAGGCACAGGGAGCTTTGCAGAGCTAAGGAGGGATGGGGACCTCCGAGCCTCATCACTCAAGCCAAGCTCATGCTGGCCACTGTTAATCCCAATCCCCAAATGGGATCTGATCCCAGTGAAAGGGAGGCATCTCTCCGAGAACCACTCAGGAAAACTGAATGGCTTAAAGTAATAAAGGATACAGGGCACCATTTCTTCTAGCTAAGCAAAAAATGTAGGATATATAATTGTACAAATGGGTTTTCCCTTTCCCTCCTGTAAGGGAGGGCTTCAGTGGCTCTTCCTCCTCACCTGAACCTGGGAAGCCTCCAATGCCCCTAAGGAATGTGCAGCTCCAACCTGGGGAGCATCCAAAACATTATGAGTAGCTTCAGGGTGTTTTTTCTGAGAGAAAAAAAAAAAAGAAAGAAAAATGCTGCCCAGTCACACGCTAATAAAATATTAACCATAAAACTATCTGGCTTCTTCCTCCACAAGGTCAGCAGTTCAGAACTAGCCAGGGTCACGGTGCTTGGGCCACGGAGGGATTCGAGGCCGCCCCACGCTCGTGCTGCAGGAACCAGGAGCCCTGCACGGTCCCGGCGCTGGCAACATCCACAGCAAGGCCAGGGAAACGCTCATCCCAACGGGCTCCCCGGGCCAGGAGCTTGGCTTTTCCAACACGGAGAGGAGGAGAGACCCGGAGCAGCCACCAGCAGGAAGCTTCTTGCCTGCGGAGCTGCCTCTTGGCTCCTAACTGCACTTCAGAGGGGAAAGCAAATTCATCCTCAAATTTCTTCAAATTTCCCCCAAAACATATTTTTTTTCAGCCTTACAAGCCTCAAGAAGTGAAACAATTCCATGTTAAAAACATTCCAGGGCTAAAGCTCATGATGCAGAGACACTGCAATGCAGAGAATATATATAAGTAAAGATCTTTTTGCTTCCTATTACTTGTGGTTTGGCGGTCGGACAAGACTGGAGGGGAGGCACATTATCCATCCCCTTTCCCATGCATGTGTAGCTCTCACGAGGGCCAATTAATCACATCTGAAGGAAGGCTGGAGCCAGCCTGAGTGATAAGCACCGAGGAAACCCAACTCCTGCGAGCTTACACAGCGCGTGGTTCCCCTGCCAAGGTCTCCAGGCTCGGATCTGACTCGGCTCGACCCAAATGCTCCACCCGGGATGGGGATGCAGGTCCAGCCACGGGTGCAGCGAGGTTGTCCTGCAGCTCTGCAGGGGCCCACGAGCCTTTCCCCACCAGCCACAGCCTGGACAGCAGCCCCAGCATGCAGGAAGGGCAAAATTAATTGCTCATCCCCAATTTTCACAGGTACTTAGCCCAGGCGCTGCTGTTTTCTCCCTTAAGAATCCACACGTTGCTCCAGGCAAAGTCCAAAAGAAAATCTTGTCTGGTTTTGGCGCGGGTTCCTCTTCCATCCTTCCCCCCCAGAACCTGGCACGTGCAACAGCCCCGTGTTCCTGCCCCCCGACACCGGGCACATTAGTGTCATTTATGTCACCCCGGCCGCAGTCCCCGCGGTGCCGTCCCCACCCGGCCGGCTCCGTGCAATTACATTTCTAATTGCCACACTGCGCTGCTGTTTAATTTATAAATGTCAATTTAGCAGCACAACACGATGGAAAAATTACCCACATCAGACCCAGGACAGTTCCTGCTTGTGAATGGGTAAGGAGGCAACAATAATAATTAAATGCTTAAGAACGGGAAGGGACGAGGGAATGCGGGCAAGCCTTTAGTCCAGCCATTCCAAATATGAGCTGGAATTTCATTCATTGAAATGTGAGTGGACTGGCAGGTGACTGGCAGGTTTAATATCGACATGACACTGCAAAGTCCCTGCCTGTCTATCTGGGATACAATTTAATATTTAAGTCTCAATTAACCAGGAGAGCTGACTTGGACATTTAAAAAACTAAACAAACTGCTTCAGGTGTAGTGCTCCTCTAAAAGGCATCTGTAAAAGCACCCTTAAATTCCACGGACCTACTCTCTTTTTTTGCATCCTGAACAATATCTGCAAGCCAAAATCAGGATTTATTGATTTTTATTCCACTTCTCTTTGCATAATCAGTCCAACTAAGGAAGAATGAGTTGAATTCTGTCCTGCTTGTATTCCAACAGTAAAATTACCATCTGCACAAGCAGCTGAAGAGATACCAGAGCTAGCTCAGAGCAAGAAAAATCATATATTTGCTATCCAGAAGGAAGAACTAGCCCATGCAGAGCACCGAGTGGACATCAGGATATAACCCCACATTATAATTTTCCACTGCCCACTTCTCAAGAGCATCATGCTCAACATGCTGGTAGGTCCCACTCTGCCCCTGCCCAGGCTCTTGACTCCACACAACGGACCAGGCACTCGAAATTCCTCAGCAATAGGGGAATGGGCCCCATGAGGTGTCACCACTTTATTAGTTACAAAAATCTGAACCTGCATTTTTCATAATTTTACAGGATACGCACAAACAATCAAGCAGAACATGAGAAACTAAGCAAGCTGTACTAAGCTCTACTGGGCAGACCAAAGCAAAACATCCCATGACTAGGAGTAAATGCTTGTGTCAAAAGCCTAATAGAGAAAACACAGAGAGATCCTTCACCTGACCAACTCTCCCAGTCTTCTGGGATCAGCGAGAGGTTCTTCAAAGGTTCTTCCTAAGCGAGGGGCCACACTGGACTATCATGCACCCACCAATGGAGCTCTCCATCTCACTGCCTCATCCATGGACAACAACAACCATCTCCATCTGGTGCCATCTCACAGCCCAGCAATCCCCTGGGGCTCCTCTGAGAAAAGCTACCAAACAGAGTGCCCCAGCTGGTGCCAGCTGTGAGCCATTGATGCTAATGGCTTATTCTGCCTGGTGCCAGCTGGTGACCTCCCTCCCTTCTCTCTCCCTCTTCCTTTTCACAAATATTCTCATCCACACAGGACTTCTACAGAGAAAGTGGGTTGTGTCCAGTGAGCACAGTCCCATACCCAAAACACCAGGTGATTTTCCCTTATCTAACAGGGATGTGTAAGAGAAGGGCAGTAGGGCTGGGTGATGGGCTACCTTGTCCCTAGGAAAGGGTTTTCCTAAGACTCGTTTCCTAAGACTCTAAGTAGATACAGGTTTATATGTTCCAAATGAAACTCTCTAGCCCTTGAAAGCCCTTCTGATGTATTAATCCCTGCCCAAGGGCTGCTCGTGGTATACACTGGCTTGGCTTTTGTTCTCAAATATGTGTGATGGAAACACGCTGGCCCCTAACATCTCCCTCTCGTCTCTACATGAACTCACTTGGAGGCGTTACTCGGAATTTCTGGTTCCATCACTTTATTACTTCAGACGTCTTGAGCTCCTGCACATCCCAGCCCTGCTGCCACATCCCGGAATTCACATCGGATGAGAACCGTGTTCCCGGCTCCCTCCAAGCGCGACGCTGATGGCTTCCCTACCGAGCGGGCGGATTTCAGCAGCACCCTCATCAGCCGTCGGCACTGAATTTATGGTTTCAACTTCTTGTCCCTTTTCCTTGTATGCAAGTGATGCTACACGCTCCTTGGCCTCCCCTCTGCTAACTTCAGCACCCTGGGAGAGCCTCAATTAGAGATAATTAGAGTCCCAATTGGAGATAATCCTAAAACACAAGAGTGGAAGAAGGTGGGAGCCTATCCAGTGCCTGCAGGGAGAAAATGGGGAAATCTGTGATTTGGTATCACAGCTCACTCTGTCACATTTCATATCAGTGGCCAAGGTCACGTTCCCCTTCCCTGATTTTCTGAGAAGGAAGCAAAAAGGATCATTTTAGAACAGAAACCCAAGCAAAACAAGGGTCAGATGAAGTTTGGTGCCTACATTTCCCACAGGAAAAAAATCCAAAGAAAAAGCAAAAGTAAATCCAAAAGGCATATATAACGATTTTATCTTGGGTGAAAATGTTTTATGACGACTTTCAAGACATAATTTCCTCATGCAAAATGAGAAAGAGAGATATACATATCTCTGCTTCATAAGTCTGTCATTATAAGCTTTTTTTACCAATTCTTTTCTTATATATTATTTCCTGGCTCCTTTCCCTGCTCCTTTTTCTCCCCATTATTCTATGTACTTAGACTGCGGTGCCGCTCACTCGTCGCAGGGCTCTCAGCTGCAAAGTTGACTCACTAAAGGTTTTTTCTGTTCACCGGTCTCGCTGAATTATTTAAAAGGACACTCTCTAGTTGGAAAATAGCTTCAAAAATAATTTTTCTTTCCCAATTTCCAACTTTAAACTGTATAGTTAAAAAAATGAAGGAATTTCAAAGAGACTCATTTTCTATTCACTAATAATTGGTTTTCTTTTGAACATTTTAATGCAGACAACCTCTGTTCATCATCAATTTCTAGACAACTTCTCTCCACTTTCCATGTACTTGCAGGAGCGATAGTGCCAAGTTGTCTAAGTTTATCATCAATCTTTGAATATTTGTGGGCTTTTTTTTTGGTGAAGTCTGGGCTTGTAAAATCATGAGTAATGCTGTGGTTCAGTTTTCATTTTATTTTAATTCGGTATCTGCTAGTCTTCGTGGCTCCTGGGAGCAGTTTGACCACATGGTTCAAGTGAACCCTAGAGGCTCAAACCCAGAGAGAACCCAATCATAATTTTTTTTTTACATAATCTCACTGTTTCTTGCGATTCTTGGAGGATTAACCAATGTTTGTCTTAACTCTGAGACTTGATTTCTTAGCAGCATTGCAGTTAGCATCTGATTTTCATTTACGCTGCAGCTGCTTGTAAGCCAAACATCAGGGCAAAAAACAGTGCAAATATCTAGATATATTTCATTAGCCGACCACAAAGTGGGTGAAGATGAGCCACGGAGAGGAAGACTCTGAGCCTTAGAACACGCAGAGATTTCCTAAAACTAACTTAAATCAGTCAAGATATTTATTCAAAACTCTCTGTGTAGACATTAGCTTGGTAAGAAAGCCTACGGTTAAAATATGGTACCTGAGCTGAATTAAAACAAGCCCCAGAAATAATGCACAGTGAGTTTTGTGTTAGAATTGCTGTTGAAACCTCGTTATAAAATCCAGCAGTGTATCATCTCGCCAACAAAGAATTTTGCAAGATGCTGGGAATAAAAAAAATACATAAACTTCAATCAACTACCTCCAGGGCATCTTTACACAAAGGTTTTTATTTCCCTTTCAACTTGACATATTGCTTTCAATACTAAACTGAAAGGTAATGGTATTAAATACACATTGCAGCACAGACTCTTCCAGAACAGCTCCAAGGTGTGTCCCAGGAAAAGCCACGATGACATCCCACAACTGCTCGTGCCAAACCTGACTCGGTTTCTGTGACCAGGACTAAAACCACAGGCACGTGGGCCAGCAATTCATTCTTCATTCCTCCTGCACTCAACTCAAGGCTCGCACAAAACTGAGGGGCTCAAGAACATTCAAAATGGACAAAAGTCCTCCTGCCAGGTTCAGTCTCTCATGGTTCAGGGAACCTCGGGCCAGACCCGTCTTCTCGGGTCCCTGTGTAAACTGGGAGTACGTGGCATCTATGAATGTGGTAGAAGACAGAAAATAAACTAAAACGCTGCTGTTTTGGAGCACTTGCTGCCCGAGGGTAGGCTCCCTACAGGCAGCACGTGCCACGCGTTTCATAGGACGTTCAGAAGAGGAAGAAGCCTTTCAAGATCGTGCCCTACCTATGAATAATGTGGGCCCCAGAGGAAAGGAGAACTTATTTTCTTGAAAATCTGAATTTCAAAGTCAACTGAGAAGTGACAGAGCTTGTAGCTTCTTGGCCCTCTAAAAGGGCCCAGAGTCCCGGAATGCAGATCTACCCCTCCGGGCTGTATAGACTAGACCAAAATGGACTAAATCATCTTCTCCATAAAACTGATGGAAAAAATACTGACTGCACTGAAGCCAAGGCCCAAACAGTTATTGATTTTGAAAGACCAGGTCATGTTCCTTGTAGTTAACTCCTATTAATATATAGCTAGCCCATTTGTGACCTATTACTGGTTGCAACTACATGTTTCTAATCCAAACTTCAGCACAGCACAGCAGCTATATTGGTGTTTTTTCCCCACAAAAAATGCTCTCTCATGAATGAGTTTCTCTCTCTCCATGTCCTATCGTTCCGCACATCCCTCCATCTCTCATTATGTCTGGTTCCCTCTTTTCAATTGCAAGTGCTGTATGATAAAGGACTTTCTGATTGGCTTTTCTGGAGAGCAGAACGGGCACTAAAGCTACTCCTCAAATGACAGAGGAGAACAAGTAAACGTTAGGTCTGGTTGGGTTGGGTAAGTGTCCAATACAAAATGATTCTTTGGAGAATGACTGGCTACTGACTGGATAAATCTTGTCATTGCTCGAGTTAATAAAACAGATCTCTTGACAGGTGTTGGGTAATTTTTAGCAAAGTTACAAAGGCGGCACCATCGTCACTGTTATTAAAAGATTTGATTAGTTATGAGAGCAGGCTTAGAGGTCTAAAACAAAGCTGCTAACTGAAGCTGGTGGGATGTTAACAACTAGAAATAAAAAATAAGCCTGTCAATTCCAAGAAAACTCTTTGAAAGGAAGAGGGCCCAAAGGCTAGAAGCTAAGATAATATATCTGACTTTGGGTGGGTTTTCTCATCCATATAATTTGGTGACTCTTTCAGGATAAAGAACATCCCTGGGTGGGATGCAGGGGCTGCAGGCCCCAGCAGAGAGTAAACAGAGTAAATCTGCTTTAATGCATTTATTTCACAGCCGTGGCAGGCAAGAGCAAAGAGCAACACGGGACCACGGCACCTCGCTGAGCTGCACTAAGTCCCTGGGCTAAGTCTGGGTCTGAGCACGATGGGAACAGAAATACCACAGCTTTCAGGCCCTACAGCTACAGAAGATATAGAGGGCACAAAATAATATATGAAGCAATAACTATAGAGCAACAAATGTGAAACAGGCACTGCCTGAACCGCTGGCAGCCCAGCGGACTTCTGCATGGAAATCTTTAGATGAAGCTGGTTCCCTTTATTTATGTGAAAACCTCATTTCCTTCTTTTGAGGTGTTTGGATCTCTTCCCTTAGACAAACTTCTTGAAACACAGGAGCCAAGTTTCACTTCCCATCTCAGCGCTTTTCCTGAACAGCCCCTGTTGTGGACACGCACACCAAGGCCATGGTAAACTAGAGCCAGGTCCCAAACACGCTGTGGTCATTAGGCTAATGAGAATTACCCTCGTTTAGCACTAACACTTTCTTCTCACCACACATTCAAGTTCTCAGCCCTGTGGCCCTCCTCAAAGGCCTGCTGCTCAGGAACGAAAGCCCTGTGATGCCGAAAAAGACACTCATCCAGCAATGCCTCATCCAGCAGCATTTTGGACATCCTAACGAGGCTACCAGCTATTTCAGCATGCTGGACCTATTAGCCATACAACCACTCAGCTGAGAGCAGAATTTAGCCCCAATTAATCTTATAAATCATTTTCAGGCTAAATAAGTTTCATCAAACCTCCAGCAAGGAGCATTCTACCAAAGGCAAATGCGAGTCAACATGCTTGCTTATCCTTAATTATTTCCTTCTTTTTGTAAAGATGCATTACTCTAAAATACAGATGGATAAACATGCTGATGTAAAATTAATTTATCCTGAGTGATATAATTAGCTGCATCTCGGTAAATGTGAAAAGATTAGGGGAATCACATCAGTTTGTTCAGTTGGCAAATGGGAAACCACTTCTTCCTTTTACATCTTTGAGAAATTACAGCGGCTAGCATAGCTTCCCAAACCCATTTACCCTGATTCAAATAGACAGATTAAATAATCAACCAGAATTAGAAATAACATCAAATCTGAGCAGAATAAAGAACTACAGGTGTACTTCAGAGGCCAAGCCTGCTCAGATTTCAGGATCCACGCGATACCCAAATCCTCATACGAGAGTGAATTCAGCCCACAACTGATGAGAGAGCAAGAGAGCAACTGAGAAAGAGAATGGGCCCTTTCTCCAGGAAAAAAATGAAGGTCCATGAAGGTCACATAAAAGACACCATAAAGTCCAGGATTCACCTGTATTTGGGCTGAAAGCAAGGAAGAAACTCTTGGGAGCACCACCTAGGTGAAGGAACAGGCTAGAAACCAGGAACTCAGAGAGACAAGTCACAAAATATGTCACCTTCCAACATAGAGAATCGTCCCATCAGGACTGAAAGTCACACATTCATCAGTAAATATAAAAGCCCTGAAGAACAGGGAGTTGATGTATGCATCTGGACACCAGGCTTTTTCCTTGAATTAACGTCATATTGAAGTTATGATCATTCCAAGGCATGCCTGATCTGGGGTATTAATTATTTATTTTGTGTCTATTAATGTATGACCATGTTGAAATTTCTGTTTTGCTTCTGGTCTGGAATTGTCTAGTTTTCGCATCACAAGAAGTTGCCTGGGAGCTGTATCTGCTCCTCCTATTCCTTACGCAAACACTGGAAAACTTGAATCAAGACAAGTAATTTAAAAGATTTCAAAGCCACATATTGAAGCCAAAGGGAAAAGACTGCACCAAAGCACCTAGCCAATTGTAAGACCAATATATGTACTCTAGCTTTATCTGCAGTCCTACACCAGCTGATGATCAAAAAAAAGCAGCGAGAAGCAGCCAGATTGGAACTGTAAATGATTCTGGTCCTCTTCCATTCTGGAGCACAGAATTGGTACAATCAAACTATCTACTCCAAGTCCAGAAAGACTTGGACTCAAGACTCAAGTCCAGAAAGCCAACATTACACGAAGATGGTTTCAGAAGATCATTGAAAAAAAATGGCTCATCAAATCAGCAGAATAGAGAAATATGCTCAATATTTGTACAGGACATTCCATTTGAGAAAAAAAAGGTTTTTTAACAGGCGATGAAATGTACACTTCTGTAAATTTTTTTTTTAAATATATATGTTAAAATTCATGGAAGTCTAATTTCAAAAGTCACTCTTTGTTTTGAACTTTGCAAACTTTTCTTGTTTTTTTAATATGTGTTTACATATATGCAGACATATGCACATATCAAAAAGCAGGGCTAGTGCTTGCAAAATCCAGTCATATTTGTATCTTTTTTTTTTTGGTTACAATGAAAAATCTAATGCCTCCTATTGGACAGAGGAGTTGTGACTGTTTGAAGGTCTGTCAAAATTGTTTGCTTTAATAAATGAAACTCAATCACATCTGAATCACAAAAACACAAACCTGAAGGGTGTGATCAAGTAAAATCATTCTTCAGGCATTTGACACCAGCAGTTGGGTGAATGAAGGTAGCATGGTTCATATTTCAGGACATCCTCTCTTCTGAACCCCAGGAAAGAGCCTAGGTCCTGCTCGCGCCACGCTGGCACCAGCCTGGGTCCACATGAAGACAGCAGCTTCTTTCACCCTTGCCTCAGTCTCTGCCTAGGTAAAATGGGATCCTAATACACAACAACAACTGTCTTCAATTGGAGTCAACTGGAAATGGAGAATATTATTACTTTTCACTGACTTCAAACCCTTCTTCCTTCTCACCGCTCATCTGATTTATCTGTTTTTCATCCTAGTTGCTTTCACTATAGGTTTGATTACAAGATCATTTGAAACAAGTACATTAATCTCATATTATGCCTAATTACATTAGCTTCAGATGTGTCCCCTAAGTATGATGTACATTTTGAAAGATGTATACGACCCTTTTCTACAATCTCCCCTAATAAGATTCAGTCTCACAGACCTCTTTCTTTTTCTTAGCTGTTAATTTTCTTCCACTTGGAGATACTGAATTTCCAGGAACTCTCCCTGGGAATCTTTGAAGCTAACAGTAAGATGTCATTTAATCAATAAAACATTACATAAAAAGAGCATAATTGATAGGCCTTTGATTTTCTCTCATGTTTTTCCTCCTTAGATCTCACCACACTTTACCGAAGGCAAATACTATTCCATTTAATTGATGGGAAAACAAAGGCACGGAGAGACAAGCCAAACATCCCATGTCAGCACCAGAGCCTGCTCCCCGTACCCAATATCTCGGATACTTGCAATAAGTCACGTTTCCTACACAGAGACAGCCTGCCTGGTGATGCCACCTGTACTACACTTTTGTAGCTACAAGAGTGTTAAGAGAGCAGCAAAGTGATCAAAAACCCATGGTCCAAAGTTTCAAGACTCTCCAGGAGTCCATGGACTCTCTCCACTCCATGGATAAATTCTCTAACCCTGCCTAATTTAGACACTGGGAACAGCCTCTGAGTCTTGCCCTCAGACTCCTTTTTCCATGCATGAAAAGAGACCTCAAGTTTTAGAGCTGTACACTTAACTTGATGTTTTTTGTACCGTGCTGAGTAACATGAGGACATAGAAGGGAAGACCAGTTCATGCCTGAGACCATGAGGCAGCACAGTAAAAATAGCAACAGACACCAATTTTAGCCTTTTAGCCTCTTTTCCAGCACATTATTTCTTTATGCTGTTCAGTGTCTTTTAAGAAATGACAGGCTCTTCAAACCTTTAAAATTACGTAACTTTTAAATCTGTCAGATTCAAGTATTGTTCTTCCTACCCGTCTATTACTTTTAGTAACTACTTCCAAACCAACTGCCTATGTGGGCACAATCTAAGAGTCAGTTGAGCTAAACAACTCTTCCAATACACCCCTTCAGAAAGATTAATTCTGCAAGTCCTATCACCTGACCATTTTGATGACGAATTTAAAAGTATAAACTGGACTGCTCGGCTGTTTCATGACATCCTGGCTGGATTTATCCCCTGGAAGCTGCCAAACCATGAGGTCTTCTCACATTCCAGTCCCAGTAAAATCATACTGAGATGTATCAGTCCTCAACCACTTGCAACAAGTGCACAAATGGAGCAAATATCTAGAGTATGGTACAGACAGACCCGATCTCAGTGTCATGTGGTAGATCCAGATTTCACTGCGCCCCATGAAGACGTCAGAGGTTACAAACCAGGGGCCGTCCTGCAGTCTCCACCGGCAGCCACGCCAGGCGACACGGCCGTGGAGCGGCCACGAGGCAGACGCTGACAGCTGCAAGTGGGACAGCTCTATCTCACAACTCTTATCTCACCGTAATTAATTTTGAAACAAGGTACCGTCCCCTCCGACACTTCTGCAGAACTCCCGGCTCGGATAACGCCACTTGGAAGCCTACCAAGGACTGAAGTGAAATAAGCTCTCCTGGGACAAACTCCTCCTAGCACGTGGCTTGGAAGACACCCTGATCTCAGGAAAGGGCCTATCTCAAATGTTTAACCAGTTATAGTTTCTGATGGATGCTGTCAAATCTTCACACAACCAACCTTGATCATCTTTTATTCAATATTAGTAAACATACCAATAACAAAGCAAACCAAAAGAATAAAATTCTATCCAATCCTCTCACATCGGATTTTCCAACAGTCTGCTTTTGAAATGGATTTGAATTAACGTGTAAAATACTGGTATATACTGAAAAATCTGGAAGGAGATTCTGAAGTCCCATTGCAAGTCTTAGCCCATGGTCACAGGTCGCTATCAGCAGCTCTTCCCCTTTCCCATGACTTTCTGAACAGTGGGGCAGATATATTAAACTCCTCAAGGAGAAGGCTCCTAGGTATTCACCTGTTGAACAGGAAAATCAGCTGTCTGTTACCTATTGTGTCACTAATCTCACTTCCTCTCTGCAGAGCCATCAGAATTATATCACTATATCAAACAACTCTTTCAAAGCATGCAGTTGTGCCTGTTGGTGGAGAGGGAATAAAACAGAGAAGAAGAGAAGAGCAGAACTCTGAACGCTCACATGGAACACGTGAGATCTTCTCACAGCCCTGTCCCACCACGGGCCTGACCATCCACCCTCCCAAGCCAGGATGCTTTAAAGGTTTAGGCACCCAAAGAAGAAGCACCCAGTGTTGCCAGTTTCCTCAGAAAATTCAGGTGTTTGATTTAATCACAGGCTTTTCCTCATGCTTACATAGAGAAGCACAGTTCAGGTGAACTATGTCTGTTTTTCCTTCCTCTCTTACTCCCCAGTTGGTTTTGTTGGACCAGACAGGGTTTGTACCTGACAAGACAAGAAGTGGCCTAGAGGCTGGAAACAGCTAAGACCAGCTGGTTTAAAAACAGCACATTTTGACCATCAAGAGACAAAAGAATCAAATATTAACCTGGCAGTCAATGACCGTTTCCATTTTCTATAACTCTACCCAGCAAGTAAGTGCAAGCACGAACACCCAGCTTCCTTCCCTCATGATTTTTACCAGGAATGCAGCTAAGTCACCAGAAATACCCAGCAAACAAGATACAAGGGATATATGGGGCAATGTCTTCTCTTCGTAGATAAGCCAGCACAAGAAAGGGGGAAAACAGAAGGAAAGAAAGAGAGAAGGAAAGAAAGAAGGAAGGAAAGAAGGAAAGAAGGAAAGACAGAGAGAAAGACGGAAGGAAGGAAGGAAGGAAGGAAGGAAGGAAGGAAGGAAGGAAGGAAGGAAGGAAGGAAGGAAGGAAGGAAGG
>JAVCKT010027986.1:0-35340 GCA_032273925.1 Rhynchotus rufescens | reverse complement strand
AGAAAGAAAGAAAGAAAGAAAGAAAGAAAGAAAGAAAGAAAGAAAGAAAGAAAGAAAGAAAGAAAGAAAGAAAGGAGGGATACTTTAAACCTTCTTTCTCCCATCCTTAGTTTATCTCTGTTGAAATCTCTGTCTGTGAGTCAGACAGGAGAATTAAGACCCAGATTTATAAACATCTTCTTTTAAATAAATCAGAAGCCCATGAGTTCTTATGCAATATCCATAATATGAAATAGCTTTCCTGGCCCACTGTCGGGCCTTATCAGTTTGGCAGACCTTGGGATTACTTGGGACATCTGTTCCAACCACAGGATGTCATGGGATGCTGATACTTCAGTCTCAAAGCGTGAAGTATTCCCCACACCTCTGGCACTCCACCAGTGCCAGCCACGCGATGACAGGTATTTGTCCAGTTGCCCTTGCTAAAAGAAGGGCCCATCTTCCAGTGTATCTCTCTGATAATATTTGCTGAAAAAAATAAATCATGAAATGAACAATGTTCACTCAGGAAGAATTCCCACTCTGGAAAAAATTTGACCAAAAATAACCATGTAAACTCCTGTTCGACAATAGTTATCCTGGAAAAGTGCATGCTCTAACAGGTGACAGACCATGGAGACTGGAGATCCACCACCAAATTCCAAATCCGCTCACGTTTTGCTGACTGAACTTGGACTTTCTGTGTGTTTCCCCATCTGCAAACAATGTATAAATGAAAAGTTTCCTTTACAAACCATTTGGGGATCAAAGAATGAAAAGAACTGGATAAAAGAGCTGTGTTATTATGGTTTTGCACTGAACTTTCCTGTTTTCCTTGAGCTGAAATATCTTTCATTCAGAAGTCATTATCTGATATGACTTCAAGGGGAGTGCTGCCTGAGCCTGCCTGCAGGATATAGCCCAAAGCAGCAATATCTGATACTGGCTTGTAGAAGAAAAAACGACGTCGAAGAGGATCTAAGTACAATAGGGAGATGCATTTTGTCAACAAGGAGCACAGCAATATGCCCCCTGACTCTCCGTTCAGAAAGCACACAGGAAACCATCACAATATGACCAAGAAGGTTATATTCAGCAAGGGCCAATTTACCCAAAGCTTTAATTTAGATTAAATTACCAAGGAATACATGCAGATTGATGTGAGTGCTGATATTCTTAAAGAAAAAATATCTTCTCTCCACTAGGTTTCCACTCTGTAGACAGAAATGCCCTGCACAAATTGCTCTATCCCTGGAGAGATGAAGAATAATTGTGAGATACTAAATAACATGATTTATGTTCCTGTTATTAAAAATAATTAAATACAGGGCCAGCCAAGAAGGGAAATGAGTGCAACTATGACATTAATCACCCAAGCTCATGAAGTAAGTGCATAGGCTACTGCATACAGCACTAAACCAAACTTTTTTTTTAAGCATTTTAGATAAACCAAGATAAGAAAAGCACACTGGACTTCTAGCGAATGGTTCTGAGAAAAATGCTTGATTCTTTTCATTTCCAAAAGAAAACACCTAACAAATGAGATCTGGAGAACATTCATTGTTCTTCCTACCAAGCAGTTAAAGGAGTTTTTCATCCTAAAGGACTTGACAAAATTACCCTTAGTGCAAAATCACTTGATTCATGAATAAATTTGTGCTGATCCTCCTACAGCCCTTCTTGACAAAGAAGTCTTAATCTGGTTTGGTTTCCCTGAAGGCTGCAGAACAGTCTCCCCTCTGGCCCTGCTCTGCTTTCATTTGACACATTGGGCTCCATTTCTCTCTTTCCACCACATTTCTTCTCAGCACAAGAGCAAAGGAGCAGCTTTCCCGTGGGGAGCCACGCTGGGACCCCAATGGTGAGACGGGTCCCCAACTGTGAGACTATCCCCACCTCAGAGCACAACAGCTCTCCTCCGTGCGGAGAGACGCAACGGCCTCCGTTTCATCGCACGTGGACGTGTGAATTTGACACCACCCCTGTGGTTGCAGCTTCCTGCTGCTCACAAAAAATCCACCACTTTGGCACGTCCACCTCTGTAGAGGTGTCAATTTGAGGGGGATTGAAAACTTCAAAGCAAGAAACACCGGGGCACAGGGCTGCTGAGCAGAGAGCAGCTCCTCACCATCACGCACCCCAGCTGCAGCAGTAGCAGCAACCTTCACACTCGGCCCATCCACGTCGAGGAGATTTTCTTCTGTAAGTCCCAGAGAGTGCTTAGCTGCCATTTGTGAGAGAAGCTGTGGCTTTGTTCTCTTCTCAAAAGCCACATCTTGGGGCTGAGATGCTCGGGGCTTGCACATCTGCCTGCTGTGCCGAAGAGCTCCATGTGGTTTTAGCAGCCTGCTTAGCTGCCATCAGTCGGCTGCCTTCAAAGGCATCATTTCCCATCACTGCAGCATCTCAGTCCCCAAACAAAATGACAAGACGACTAACATAAAGGCCCGTGCGTGGGCTGGTTTCTTCAATCCTTCCCCTGAGGAAGGAAGTTCAGCCAGAGCCAAAAATACAGTCCCAAACAAAACTCTCACGTACTGCTCAGCTGTGCAGTGAAAACGTGGAGATGTCTGAGAGCTTCATCAGAGAAGGATGTGCTGGTAAAGTGGGAAACGCTTCCATGGACTCCATAGCTGCTCCAAGCCAGCTGTTTGGAGACAGATATTCAGAGAACTGTCTTAGGCCAAGTGCCTCCTTGCAATCAGAGGCAGGTCTGCTGCATGGTGGCTGGGCACCTATGAGCTGTGCAAGGAGCAGGGAGCACCTGCAAGGCCAGTGCTTGGGCTGCCTCACCTACAGGACCTCTTCTTGAGCAGGGATGTTGTCAAGGTCGCTCCCTGAGGTTGGGAGATTCCTTACGTGTGACAGATCCTCGGTGAGGATCCCTGCTACAACTCTGCAAACCTTCAGGAAACTTTGCTAAGTTCTACCTCTGGTTGATTGTGCACCTAAATCCTTTGGATATGAACAACTGACCAAGCCTGGGACCAGGACTGGACCCTCTAAAAAGTGAGTAAAGCAAAGAGGTTCATTCCAAACCTTGGCACTCAACAGGAGGGCCTCCCCAGCACTTTCAGCTGACCCTATCCTCCACAAAGTAAATAACTGGGTGAACCTTGCCATGGAACCTAGTTAAACCATCGTCAATTTATGGTTGAACTTTGTTGAGTCACTATCTGGCCTCAGTAAAACACACAGCTGCTTTTCTCTACAAGTGAAGTGCATTACTGCTCACTCAGGTCGGCCAAGCAAGTCCCTACTGAGGAAGCAAGTCCTACATTCAGGAATGTCCAAGCCAGACATGATTTCCAAGTGCAGCGTCTCCTGTGAGCTGGTCCAACATCCTCCAAACCGCAGTCTCCAAACCCACCCAGAAATACGGAGTGTTTTCAATGCAGTTCCATTCATAGAATCATAGAATCCCTAAGGTTGGAAGGAACCTCTAGAGATCTAGTCCAACGCCCTGCACCCAGACCACGGGGCACAGGGCTGTGTCCAAGCAGGTTTTGAAGATCTCTAGGGAAGTAGATTACACAATTCCACATTCCACAATCCCACATTCTGCAGCCAAAGCAGGGAGCATCACCAGCATCTGCTCAGGTCTCCACAGTTTCACCCAGGATCAGTCCTGCTCCCAGAGCCCAGGCATTCCCCCATTTCAAGACAAGTGAAATGAGAGATGCAATCAGCAGGAAAAGAAACATAATCATGTGACAGATCCACCAACAGCTAACGTAGACCTATATTTTCCAAAATTAAATTATATACACATACACATATACATACACATATACATACATATATACATATACATTATACACACACACGGACATGTAGAAAACTATATTTAGAAGTTGTATGTCCTGCTGTATAAAAAAAGCTGAAGATGAGATTATTGCTAATTATCCAACACACAGCAGAGATCCGGCACAACAACAAATTTCTGCAGCCACAGAGCTTTCTCTGGGTGACAAGATCAAGACACCACCACGGGAGCAGGAGTCAGTCTCAAGAAAAACACCCGTAGGCTCCCACATAATTCCTGAATCATGGTGTCTTGCTGGGAGAGACAGAGGGAATAGATAGATGCAAGCAGACAGGTTACAACTGCTAATACTCAGGGGTAGGTTCTGCCCTCTGCAGCAGCTGGAAATGAGACTGTGAGGGATGTCTCATCACGGGGAAATGGCAGAATTGGCCTTGGATTAAGGCTCAGGGGGGATGAATTTTCTTCACACCATCCTTCTGCCCTGTTGCTTCCACCTGAATATGGTAGAAGCATTAAAACCCCAAACCTTAAAAGCTCTGAAACCAAGCAGTGAACAAAACGAATCCAAACAGTATTTCTTTGCCCAAACTCATGATTTTAAGTTTCCTAATGAGTACTTCCTGGCCTAAAATTATTTCTTTACCTTTTTCCCTTCCATTAAAAAAAAGCATCTTAAAGGAGTAAGGAAGAACTCCAAAGTTTGCACTCACTGACACTTAACTGTGAAGAGAATATTCAACACAAGTGACTTTCAGAAATGATTATTACCACACGTTGACATCCTTTTTTTTAAAAAAAAAACACACTTTTCTCGGGCACTTTTTCCTCTGCACAAGCAACAATTCTTTTTCTCCAGCATCAACATGAAAAAAATACAAATTCTTTCAAGGTGGTTTGGGCTGCGGGGCTTTGTAGAGATTACACATATGTAGGTAGGGTTGACATCATGAAACCATCAACTTAAAAATCACTGTTCACCCAAAGCACTTCCCAAAGCACCCCCCATATTAGTATTTGGTGCTTCAAGTGTAATACAGATTGATCAGGGGGTGACTAATTCTACTGCAGTGATCCAAAAGTCACTATTTGATCCCTTTTACCACCTGAAATTCTATCAGAACCTACTTTGTTGGCCAAGTTGTGCCTCTGGGCATGCTAGAGGAGCCTGGGCTGTCCCAAAACTGAGTCCCTTGTCCTGTGCCTCTAGATAACCTTAGGAAAGGCTGCAGTCTATGGGAAATATTTATGAAGGACAAGTTCAGATGGAGCAGGCTGCCCAGGGAGCCTGGGCAGTCTTTAGGGTTGGATGTGATCAAGATCTGACCAGAGAAAGCCCTAGGTAACCTGGTCTGTCCTGATGGCTGACCCTGTTTTGAGTAGGAGGTTGTACCAGAGACCTCCTGAGGTCCCTTCCACCTGTGATCAGGTGGGACTCAAGTGCAGATGCCTAAAGCCAGGCATCTAGTCTAAGGCCATGAAGAGACATTCTGAGATGCAATCCATTGTATTTTGAGGAGGAGGAATCAATCTTGGGAAATGCTTCCCTCTCCTCGCTGACCACATAAGTATCTGCTTAGGCTCTGACAACTACCTGAGATACCTACAGCAGGAAGCAAAGGCTGCTCGAGCAGTCAGCAGTGGAAAAGCAAGATCCAGTTGGAGGGATTTACAGCCAGACCTCTCCGGGAAGCTTCCTGAGCACCATGTTCCATCCCTCTCCCTGAAACTTGGATGCTGAGAGGGAGCCCAACCAGCAAGCCAGTGAGGAGGAAGCGATGCAGGTTGCAGGCACTGATCCATGGATTATCTCCCGTTGTTTGCTTTGGCTTTAGCCTAGTGACTATCCAACGCAAAATGCACCAACAGAGCAGGGGGAGCAGATCCGCTCTTGTTGCACGATACCTGGCTCAATATTTACGGATACACTTGGCCCTTTCCTAACATCAATAACTCCCATTCACTGAGCAGTTCCTTTGAAGGGAGGATTTACATGAGAATCAGCCTAGTGGGAGTCTAAATAACTTGGGATGTCACCCCACGGGGTGTCTTTGCTCGTGTGCTTTGTGAAGTGCCCCATAAGGGCCACTGAAGGAAATGAGTAATGATCCTACGTGGCAACTCCAGGGATACGGTGTGGTTGACGGGAGACTGCGAACCTGCTCTCCCTGTTTGCTTTCCGTATCCAATTACCGGGTCACTTAGCATGCACCTTCCCTCCCATCTTCCTCCTGTTCAGACCACAAGCTCTTCGGGGTGGGGACCATCTTACTATGAAGCCTGAGAAGAAGAAAAAAAAAAAAAAAACCTTGATGAATTAGTAGGATTCCAGGATACAAAAATAAAACCCAAGGCACGCAGGCACCTGAGCCAGGCTCCGCTCGGTCGCTCATGACTGACAGTGTCAGCAGACGAGCTGGCAAGATAAGAGCTCGCCTGGCGCACGGGTTTCCTTGCTGAGGTCCCACATCTCTGGGTTGACGGTATTTTCTGAACTGACACTTCTGATTCCCTGCTGAAACACAAGAGCTGCAGGCAAAAAGCTGACTTGCCCATGCAAATGCTATGGATCTTCGCTTCTCCCTTCTCTCCCCCTGCTCTGTTCAAATATTTGCTCATCAGACTTCAGCACAGAACACTGGACACGTGCCAAGCTGCCCTTCTGATATTTTATAGGGTACTGCATTTATTTGCAATTATATCCTCCTAGTAAAAAACATGCCACTTCAATAAATCTTCCTCTGGTGAAATACTATGCATTCTGGCTAGCTATTTACTGCAGAATTCCTGTGATAAATTATTCTTCCTTGCAGCCTGAACTCTGCCATTTTCATAATGCATTAAAAAATGCATACTCCTTTTGCATAAGCACCTCCACAAGCCACTCACTTTCTGTCTCCGCTGCACGTTTGGCACCCAGATGTCAGCAGAGGCAGCTGCCACACAAGCTGCCCCACGTGCTGACCGAGCAGTGTGGACGTTGCTGTCCAAGCGTGATGTCCAAGGACAATCTCCTACAGCTCTTCATAAAAACGTGCACTGAACCACATCAATATATGTACGGTGTAAGCCCGGGTGCAGACACATCTCCTGACCGCCCACAGGAGCCCTCAGGGTTGAGACTGGTGTGACCGCACGGCTGCAGCCGGGTCGATGCTGCCGTTCCTGCAGCTCCCTGTCACGGAGCAGGGATTTTAGAGCAGCAGGGCCAGGATGCAGGTGCTGTGAGCGGGGAGACGGGAACCAAGAGCAGCAAGATGTGGAGGAGCAGTTCCTAAAAGCCTGGAGGCTTCGTGTAAGCTCCGCTATCTCGCTCAGCACGGACACAGCGCCGAGGCCCTCACGCTGCCCGGCAAAGGGGCACCTTGCAGGATGTTTAAGATGATAGTCTTTACAGCCCATCCATCCCAGAGGCTCTGCGTGGTCCCCTATCACTGCCCGGGCCGCGAGGGACAGAACAGCCCCTGTCCTGTCATCTCCAGATACGACCGTCAGAGCACGGGAACAGGGAACGGGAGCTCCAGCAGAAAGCGTCTTTGCAAGCCGGGCTTGGAAGAGCTCGTATGCTCACTGCACACACACACAGCTCCAAATTTGCATTCGGGGCCTGGAAAATAAGCATTCATAAAACGTGCTTAGGTAAATAGTCCATTTATAGCACCAGAAGCCTGGTGGGCAAAGGGAAGGTAACCCCGAGGGCTGGTTTGCCTAGTTCCCTACGGACTCCTCCGAGTCTTTCAGCAAACTAGGGGAAGAGGCAATTTTAAAACGACCCTCTGATACTGAGTTTTCGAAAGTGCATCCAGAATAATTTATTTGCACGGCCCCCCGACAAGAGCATGTTCTCCTAGAGAGCGAGCAGGAGCTGAGATGAAACGTGTCTACTGGGCTTTCAGGCAGACCCAGAGAAGTTACAGAGCGGATCACCTCCTCTCTGGAGGTGCCTCCATGAAAAATGTCTTTTTTTTTAATTGCAAAACGTAAGAAAATTAGAAAGATTTGTGCTAAAAAAAGAGTAGTGACTGCAACATTTTCATATCCGCTTTCTAATTTCCTTCCTTCAAAGCTTCCCTTCTTTTTATCTTAGCCTTAAACAACAGAAAGCTACAATAAAGCAGCTCTAACATCACTCATTTTCTCCACTTTCAGTGTCCAGCTCCTTTGGGCCTTCCTACATGGGACCCACCTGCAGCCATAGAGAAATACACCATTAATTGACTCTTTTGGTCCCTAAAATCTCATCTTGAGGGTAGTGAAAGCCAGACCTTGGTCCAGCAAGTGGCAGGATAAAACACCCTGCACAGACCTATGGGGAACGTGTTCCTGGACTGACAAAAAGCAAGAGGCTGAAGAATGGCTCAAATCACCTTACGGACACAAATGCTCTTCTCCTCTTGGCTCTTCCCAGGCATTTTCCTATGAGTCCCAAAGCATTTTATAAAGCCAGGTCTTGTTATCTGCATGTAATAGATGGTAACCAGAGGCACAGAAAATTGAACTGACTCAATTTGGGACATTCAAGATCAATTCTGGGAACAGAACAGCACTCGGGGTTTACTACAGCTCAGTTGGTGCCCTGTTTCTTAGATCGTCCTGCCTTCCAAGAAGCACAGTGACTCCCTGAAAAATAAAATAATAAGCTTAATGACCAAGTTCCTCCACGTTCCTCGTTTCTGATAAAGGAAGGGGCATTTCTCAGGGAAATCTTTGGGTTAATTCGCTGCATAGATCTTCTCTGTCATGTTTTCTTTGGCAAACGATCAGTGAGCTCATTAATTTCTGTATCTAACTTAGTTTCCGCTTCAAAGTACTATAACGGAAAAACAACCAGATGCTCACGCCAAAAAGTAAACATTAAAGGGAACGATAATATAAATGGTGCCCTTTTAAACAGCTTCGGATACCACGGATCACAAAAGACCATCTCAAAACCAAATGCTCTTAAAAGAGAAGATGAAGACCTCCTTACCTTCTGCTCCAAGTAAGTATTTAAGCTAATGAGAGCTCAGAAATCAATGAGTGGGTATTGAGCTGCTATCTAGCCGGCCTTCACACAGCTTCTGGTAAACAAATAGGAGCCTAAAAATAAATGTGGGGGGAAAAATCTTTCAGGAAATTACACATCTACAAGCAGAGAGGGGAGAAAGAAAGGGTGAAAGAAGGTAAAGGTAGCTCATGTAGAAGAGATCTCATTTCAGCCTCTTTCATCTACTGGAAAATCAGCTCTGCTTACATCAACGGGCAATTTAATAACCATGATATGTATTTTTCCAGGCTATGTTCTCCACCCTTGGTTCACAGCAGCATACTCATCTAGACAGAGTGTTTAGGACACTGAAAAGGGGAACTCATTTCTCAAAAAAAAAAAAAAGAAAAACAAAAGGGATGCAACAAGCCACAAGAGAAAGCTGGTTTGCTCCGAGGGCTGCTCATAGTTCCCTTTTGTTTTACTTTTACCCAATTGGAGGTTCCAGCTGAGGAGCTTTGCTGTTTTAGAGAGGAATAGACAGAGCATTTATGGACATGTATCTCCAGCAGATCGTGCCTGGAGATCCCTCAAACAGTCAGGCACTTTTGGTGCACACAAAGATGCACAAAAGTGTTTATCAATGCAGTTGGATTGCCCATTCCCACTCATCCTGGTGAGCAAGTCACCCTTTTCCTCCTACATTCCCAGGTAGGAACGTAGTCAGTTCCCTGCTTCTGTTATGCTTCTTTGTCCAGTTTTGTACAGATGTCAAAGGGGGCATGACGAGATTACTGGGAGGAAGCTAAAGGAAAGATTGAGCTTTTTATTCCATTTGGAAGGGGATGAGATCGATGGCCATGCTGGTAACCTGCAGCAACTAATTCCACACTTTTGACTCGCATCCTGGGAATAGCCCATATCCAATGTTCCTTATCTCCTGTACACAGCCTACATCCAATGCTCCTCATCTCCTGGGAACAGCCTACATGCAGTGCTGCTCATCTCCTGGGAATAGCCCATATCCAATGCTCCTCATCTCCTGGGAACAGTCTACATTCAACGCTCCTCATCTCCTGGGAACAGCTTACAGCCAATGCTGCTCATCTGCAGGGTAGGCCTTCTGTATCAGACCATTGCACTGGACGATGCATTAGACAGGCAACCAGTGCAAAAGCACCCAATACAAAATGCTCCCAGGGTCACGCTGCCGAGGAGGCAACCTGCTGGTCAGCCTGGCAATGCAAACATGATCCATTTTTAAGCCAGCAAGAGGTGACAAGGTTGTGCCAAAGCTGCTGAGCGGCTGCTGGCCATGAACTCTGAGAGCAGCTCTGAACCTGCAGCTGGCACTAAGGTTCCCACCTCTGCCACTCAGTTGCATGCACATCTACAGCACCTCGACCTGCATCATCCCTCCAGCCTGGCACCACCATCAAGGAGCCAAAAACAACCATCATCTTCCCTCCATGGCCCTCAAGGAGCCACAGCAGACGTGGGGTGGGTTCCCACCTGGGGAAACGGCTGCCTCCATGCCCTGTGCATCTCCTCCCAACACAAGTGATTTCTGTTCCGTGCCTTCTTTGATGGCAGAGAGCAGCAGTTCCTGTCTTCAAACTCCTCATCTGCTGCTAGACTTCCAGCTCTGGTCTTTAATAAACTGCTCTTTTGCAGGCAATTGCAGAGAATCAGGTAGAGAAATAGAGGCTACAAAAGCAGCACTAAAAATGCACCGAGAGGAAACATTATAATGAATAATACTAGACTGAGTCTAATCCACACCTGCATCTCAGCCTATAAGAAGCCCATTACCCTGTGCTTGTTTCTGAAAAGTGTAATACATACAGCAAAACCCTTCCCATGGCAAGCTAAACAAAACAACAAGCTTCCAAAACCACTAATTCAACACTGAGTAGATTGTCCTGAAAGCTGTAAAAGGCTATTTGTACTACACTCTATTAGAGGCAAATTAAACAGGCCTTTAAATATTAGCAGTGAATAAAGGTTTTTTTTTTTTTTAATAAATCAGGTGGCCCTGTGTAATCTGGACATTGGTTTTGCTCGTGTCTGAGAAAGGCAGCTCTTTCTGAAGAATCACTATGCTGGGCAGAGCAAGGCAGCTTTGCAAAGGGAATCGGGAGGTTTTGCACGAAGGTGGAAGCTAATGCTGCAAACTGAGAAGTTCCTCAAAGGTCTCATCCACGCGGAGAGGGGATGAAAATGCACTCAGTGGCTGCTGCAAAGTCTCACTTCCTACTGTCGTGTTCCACTGAACTACCTGCAATTTAAGTATACAAGTCCAAATATTCCCTTTACAGTTTGTAAGCGTACTATTTCCAAAAAAAATAAAAAAGAATAAAAAAGAATCAAGAAAACAACTGGAAGGGAAAGTAAAAGAAACAGAAAAAAATATCAATGTAAACTGTGGAAGACACAAACCCGGTTTTATTGCCTGATATTTGTTTAGGCAGCTGCATGTCCCAGGGATGCCTATTTAGGAACAGATTTCACTTACAGCTTCTGAGTTTCTGAATACAGAAAAAATAAAAATAAAACCAGGAACAAGGACATGTCTCCTGGACACTAAGTTACTTAGAAACACAGAGGAAGTGCACTACATGTGCAGCTCCCAAACTTGTGCTGTTTGCTTCCCAATTTTTAAGGCTGGATTCCTCATTTGAGTCTTTCAACTAAAAAATACCTATAGATTAATTGCAGTTTCTTTTTTTTTTTTCAGGCAAATAGGAAAACAAGAGGCAACATTATTAAAAACTGGAAATGTGTTGGTGGGACTCGAATCCCATGGGAGGTAGCTGCAGGTTCACGCTTTGGGGGGTGATGACCCTGTGGAATGGGCTGTTCCCACCACGTCACCTTGGAGGCAGCTGCCGCTCAGCCCCAGGGCACTGCAGGAGCAGGGGGGTCCTGGCTTCCTTGATGGGACCGATGGGGATGTCGTAACCAGCTTGATCCTGGGTAGAAGATCCTGCACTGAAGCAAGGGTCACTGCCTGAAGAGCAGACGTGGTCCCGGTCCAACTCTCCAAACTGGCTGTTTATATTTCTGGTGCCTGACCTTGATGTCCTCCTTGGCCTTGGTGACACCAACAGCAAAACGATGAGGCTGCAATGACTAACACAGAATCACAGAATGGTCAGGGTTGGAAGGGACCTCTAGAGATCACCTAGTCCAACCCCCCTGCTCCAGCAGGGACACCCAGAGCACGGGGCACAGGGTGGCATCCAGGCAGGTTTGGAAGATCTCCAGAGAAGGAGACTCCACAACATCCCTGGGCAGCCTGTGCCAGGGCTCTGGCACCCTCACAGGGAAGAAGCTCTTCCTCACATGAGGTGGAACTGCCTGGGTTTCACCACGCCATGAACAACCTCCACTAACTCAGCAAGATCTCAGAAGGATGTAGGCCAGATCCTTCCATCACCTGGGAACAGGAGTAATTTCATCACACTCAGCAGAATGGCTCCAGGGCACAAAACCACCTCCTCAGTGAAGATCCACCCCGCTGCAGCACTGAAATCTGCCTGCCCAGCCAGGATTCGGCAGGTAAACATAGTGGTAACACAGATGGAGGGCGGACTAGGCATTGCTTGCTTCATATATGCTTACACAGAGTTATATAATGTCATTGCATGGTGTAATTACGGATTCCAACCATGCGTTCTTGCAGTTGAAGTGGAAGTATGCTTCATGGTGTAATTACATCCAAAAAAGAGATCCCATGGCTAATTGCATCCACCAAGCAGCAAGCAGCGAAAAGCTTTGTAGAGTCATATTAAGGATGAATTATGTGTCTGGTAGCTTTCCTCCTTACTCAAAACACAGTGATGTGCAATACTACTGGCAGAGCCAGCACCTTCCTGCGCCTTCTGCAGTGCCAGGAATATCAACAACAGGCCCCTAAACACCACTCTCCTTAACAGCAACATCCAACTCAGCTTCACGCCCAGGAATTAGCCCCCAGCATCCTGAAATGGGTACAAACCAGTGAGATACAGGGCCTAGAGCCACGTTGCAGAGCACGGCACCCAACCCCACCTTCTGCCTTCTCCCTTCTGCTTTCGGCTCCCTCCTCTCCCTGTATCCTGCTGTTACAGCCATAGTAAAGTACAGCTGACATTTGTCTTCTTTTCTTGACAGCCTTTAATAGAGAAAAGCGCCCTCTCCATCGAGACCAGGCCTATCCAAGCCCAGCAACGCTCTGAGCTGTGTTTATGAAATTCAGGAGCGCTGCTAAGCTGGGAACACCCGGGACACGTTGCACTTGCAAAGACACCGTATGTTTTTGAACCACGCAGGGCCTGCAAACCTGGCCGCTAATTCCAAGCGGTTGCTGCAGCCTGCTCCCATTATCTTGTGCAGATAATGAGCAGGGCTCTTATGACAATATTCAGAAACAATAATTAGCTTAACAGTAAGTAATGTAAATATTGATTTTTTCTCTCTCTCTCTCTCTCAATAGGAATGATAGGTGCTCCTCCTAAGCAGAGTAACTTGGGAAATGCAAAATTAAAAATGCCCCCCTTGTATAGAAAGATGTCGCTGAGGTGAGGACAGTCGTTGACTCTTGCTGGTCTCACCTTCCACATGGGAGCTTCACCGGGCCAGCCAGCGCAGGGCAAGACGTGTGGATGGGACAGGTTTGTTCTGGGGAGCTAGGTCAGACTGGGCTTGGGAGAGTCGGGTGCCATGTGCTCCAACCCGGCCTTTCAACCAAAACAAGGCTAAGGAAGCCTAAAACCACCAACTGTAAGTGACTAAACTGTCACAACTGATCTGATCAGTATCCTGACCATTCCTGTTGCCCTAAATACGGCACTGGACCTCTAAAAAAAGGACAAATCTGGGCAAAATTTCCCCAATCTCCCCTTTCCTTCTTGCAAGCTTCAATCTATCAGTTTTGCAGTTAACAGTTTTTCTGCTTCTTTCTCAACCACTGGAGTTTTATGTTGTGGCAGGGAGAGCAGAGAACAGAGAAAACTCAATAAAACTGTGATTGTGTGTGATACAACCATAAAAATACACTCAGATAAAAGACAGTTTGGAAAGGAAGCCTCTGAGAACAGCAACATGTGGATAGGAAGCCTATTCACTCCATGACAGCTGCAAAAGCTGCAGCAGCTCTTTAAAGTCTGATTAGGCTTTCTATGAAAATTCATGCAGCGTATTAGGCAGCGTCAGGACTGCTATATCGGGAGGACACGATGAAAGTTGATGTTGTTGCTCTACAGAAGCTCATGCATCTTCATTTGCAGCACAGATGACAATGGGATGCCATTATCGGGAATGAATTCTTTTTTTTTTTCTCTTAGAACACAATTAGCACCAAGTAATTATTTGGAGATATCAGCTATTTCATTACAGCAGGAGCAATAGTCTTTAAACACAGCAGTTGTGTTCATATAGGGGGAAGGGAGGGTGAAACAAGTGAGCTGGGCAACATGCAATTACAGAGAGAGGCCCTTGCTGCCAATGAGGAAAACTCCACAGTAATTCCAAAATGTTCCCAAGTGCATCTTCGTTTGGCACTCGCATCAGTGCAGTTTTTCTCAAGAATCATAAGAAAATACGAGAATAAGTCACGACATGAGCCCCTCTTGGATGTATTGTCATCACTAGGCACTGATCAGGCATGGATAGTCACTAGGTACTGATTCCACCTTCCTTCCCCTTGCTTGGGTGCCCACCCTGAGTGACAGGTGTAGGGACACAGTATGACATGTCCCTTCTTTAGAGTCTTGGAAGTGTTTAGAAAGCAGAAGATGAGATTTACTCCAAGACCAGATTCCCTTGATCCCGCCAGGCTCCGCTCCTCAACCTTGAGACCGTCCATAAGGAGGGGTGCAGGGCTGAACGTGGGCTGCCCGCGTGGCCAAAGGCTGGAGGAACCAGCCTGCTACATGTTCATTTTGCTGTTATTTTCTTTGGCTGTTTGCACAGGCTTCACTGGGCTGGTTATTAACATCCTGGCTAAAGGCATTCCATGCAGCTCCCATCTCCTCCAAAGCTACTATAAATGGATTTGATGCAGAGTGTGATACAGAGCTCACTTCCTAAGAAAGAACGACTAGATGCCATTTATTTCCCTGCTGTTAACTTGCAGCCTGTAGCAAATTACTGTGGCACTGGGCTAATCCATTGCTAAATTCCCAGTTAAAACCTAAGGACATTCCGAGTTTGTACGGCCCTCTGAGCAGTACATTTTACTTTTCTAAAACCAGGCTGCAATGCAGAAGTGCCCTATCCATCTTTCCAGATGTAAAGCTACAGCGTTTTGCTATGCACATATATAAATATATATATTTTTACAAGATACGGCAGCTTAAATCCTTTGCAGCTAATAAGCCCTGACCCTCAGCTAATGGAGAACAGGAGTACAGAAATTTATGGGCGCTGTGGTCACACTCCACTAGCTGGCACCCAGCTTGGTTCTCCCATCCCTGCGCTGCTGGTACAGCTCATAAACACGAGACACAAAACTCCCTGTCGACCCCGGCCCGCCGCAACGCGCCACCGCTCCCACCCAGCACTTTTGGATGCATCTCCCTCATTATTTCAGAAGCTACACAAAAATTAAACTTTCGGAGGTGGCAGGGAAATCAGTCTCCTCCAGAAAATCATTTCAGTTAAGATTTGATAAAACTTTAATCCATCCAGACAGCGTATTTAAAAAAAATAATAATAATAATTTTTTTAAAAAATGCGGCAAAAATGTATTTAAAGAGAAAGCAGAAAAATATGTATTCCAAATAGAAATGGCCACCATCAATGTTGCAATAACATTCTTCCTAATACATTCAGACAAGTGTTTTTAGAAAGACAGACGATGTCTAAATGTTCTTGCTTGGTAATTTCTTGTGTGCTTTCAATTTTCTGGAGATAATTAGTCATTGTAACAGTAGCATTTAGACTTTTAAACACACATTTTTTTCACTAAAAAAATAATTCAGTCGGGCTGGTAATGTGATAAGCCTTCTGTGATTAATTAAATTTGCAGTGTGAGCTATTCTATAAAAGTACATCTAGAGACACAGTGGAACCCAGAGCAGTCTTGTAGCTAATGGTGGCTCTTTGCAGATTTAAATTCTGTTATTGATGCTGCCATAGGCTGCCTGTGATTCTCGAGCTAAAATCTTCCACTTTTTATAATCAGGAGGCTACATTCAGGTTTACTTGTCCACACAAAAGGCAGGTTTCAAAGTGCCCACCTCTCCATTTGCAAGTTTGACAAGTCCCATCCATTCTGCAGAGCCAGGAGTGAAACAAAGACAGCACCTCGCCTGATCAGTGATAAGCACAGAGCAAGACTATATCCCTCTGCCTAACTGCTCTGAGAAGTTAATTAAGTAACTCCTGGGGACTGAGTTGGAGCAAGGGCTTTCAACAACTCATTGGCTGTCAGGAGAACTTAGGGTAATTCACTTATATCCACCAAGAAAAGCTTGTGTACCCTTGGCATTAGGCAGTAGTTGAGCAGTGGCTATGAAGACAACTACCACACATCTCACACAGGGAATCGAGGTGCCCCAGGTGCCCTCGACACTGATGAAACACTGAGCAGAGCTGAGGCCAGGCCACAGCCCCCAGCTCAGCACAACCCTCCTACTGGCACCCAACTACCTCCTATCTAACCCTAAGCCTAACCCTGAGCTTGCACTGTGTTCACAGGAGGACAAAATGCTTCATCTCACCTACCTGAAGCATCTTTGTAGGAGATCCTTGTCCAGACTTACCCATAAAACACCTACTGCTTCTCACCTTCTTAAAGGAAGGTCTAAGGGGGCTACCTCTGATGTAGGCATCTACCTACACCTACAGGAACCTCATCACAAATCTCTGCAGGCCATTCAAGTTGGGTCAGAGCTGACAGAAAATGGGCCAGAGCCCAAGAAGGCCAGGATGCCCAGGAGAACTGGCTAACATTCAAGTACCACCTTCTCCAAGCTCAGGACTGGGGAAGTTTCCTACTGTTCCCCAGTGGGATATGCCAGGTTTGGGGAAATGGAGCAATACCTAGAAACAGACTCATTGCCTTGGACCACTAAATATCCATAATCACAGAACCTTAGTGCTGGAGAACATGGACTCTACTTTATCCTCATCCCTTACCAGAGTCCCTGGCGCAATTTTGCATAATTAATCACTGATGAACAACACCCAGACAAGCTCAAGGACCCAGGAGCAGCCTGGATGCAGCCACCCTTTTCTGGAGGGGACAAGAATTAACCACATGGACACAAGCCATCCTATCCCACACCACTGGCAGACCAATCCTCCTCCACTGCAGCATCTATGGTAGGTTTCATGGAAACTCTGGAGCAGTGGAGAGACCTTTATCCTTCCTGGCAAAGCTAGCACATTTTTTTTTCAGAGCCCGCCTCAATATGTGGGTATTTTCTCTCTCTTCACCTTGGCAGCTGCAAAGCACCGCCCTCATTCCTGCTCCATTTATCCCCCTGGGAACTCTCGGATTAAGTAACTCTTAGATAAAGTGGGAAATTAGTCATTGTAAACATGTGGGCCCTGTGAAGAACTCCAGCTTTTCCATGACAAAATAACGTTCAGTGCAGCATTAACACCATGATGAACTTCATACCCGCAGCTCCGGGGGAAATTGCTATTTTTTGGAGGAGTAAAAAAAAATCCTATTAGCAATTAAAGGGTTCTCCTGACCTCCCCAAGGAAAAACCCAACTCATAAAGACAAAAGAATTATTCTTGTGTTTCAGGATATTTGGGAATAACTTCAAAACCTGCTGGTTTTGGTCAGCCTCGTATTACTACGCACGTAGTTCTGTAGCTTTCAGCACCATCGTGGTAGAATCTGGCCCCAACTGGTATCAAGGCCGCTTGGTATCGAGGACCTGAACTCACAAATTACCTGGAGCTGCATCAAGCCTAAAGCGCTTGGAAGCTAAATTGGCTTCACACCTTCCTAACCTCAGCAGTCATCACACAGAATTGTTGGAATTGTGGGCTTTTATGAAAAGATTTTGCACCTTCTGCCTGAGAACCTCACAGCACTTTAGCGCTATTAATTCATTCAAGCTTACAAAGCTCCTGTGAGATTAGTGTGTTGTGAACCTCATTTTATTGGCACAGAAATAGAAGCAAAGAGCAGGCGTGCTCTTTGGACACGGCAATACTAGGAATCATTGAGAAAAACAGCCAGAAAAAGAACATTTTCTGACCCCATCCAGTCCTTCAGCCTAACCAAGCCAGTCTATCCTACATAAATGCAGTGGTCACGGACGGGTTCCTTCATCCTCAGACCTGCAGCTCGGTTTTGGACCCGTGCACTATGCAAAACCCACAAGGGCTCAGCTCTCTGCACTCACGTGCCAATGCTGAGGAGTTTCGTGCCAACTAGCACTGCAAAGTGTTTGTTATTAATCACGTATATGTGCCGCTGGCTCACGGGAACCAAGCTGGTTATTTGTATGAGGCGTAATGCTGCAAATGCACCCTCTTCTCCTGGAGATCTCCTGCCAGGGCTCTGACTATACCTGCAGGCTGCTTTTTTTCTGAAAAGAAAAATCAGGTTTTAGCTCTTCTTCCCCTGTTCATTAACAGTATGTGGCACAGAAACAGCAGTTCCCTTGTTTCAATGAACAAACGTTCCTCTTGGAACATCTGTACAAAAAAGATCAGGTTGTGAAACAGCAAGGAAGGATTACACTGCAAAGCAACCCACTGTGGAGATGATGTTTCATGGCCCTCACCTGTGCTCAGACAAAAGAACATGTGAATATTGTATGGAAAAAAATGGCAATTTAGCTCATTCAGGGTTTTATGTGTGTAGTACAAGTCCCTGGTGTCAACAACTCCTCAGCCCAACTCTGTAGCAATGGTGCTGTAAAAAGAACAGCCAGTGGCTTTCAGGGGTAGCGTGGGATCCAGGCACACAGGACACAGAAATACCCGACGTGAGCTGGATGTGGAGGTAGCTCTGCTCCAGATGCAGTTGCACTACATGATGTTGGACACTGCTCGGCCTTGCCAGACCTCTTGGGACCTGGAGCAAACCAGCCCTTATTGCTGGTTAGACGAGGTGGCTTTGCCACATTATCTGGGAAGTGGACAAGGCCTTTAAGTCTACAAATTACCAGAATTCAAAGGGATGGTTTTAAGATCAAGAAACGGTGCTCTCTTCGTGCCCTCTGGATGCTGGAATTATCTCTAGGCTCCAGAGACACCAGGAGCAACAGCATTCCCGCAGGTGGGAAGTCCTGGTGGAACAGAGGACCCTGCATGGCTGAGAAACGTCTCTGCTCAGCCCCTAAAGCAAACTGTGGTCACACCACCGATGTGCAATGTCAACATGTGGCTTTTCTCAGAAAGGTGACGTTATGGTGCACAAATGGACAGGAGCAAGGGCCTTGGGAGATGCTTGTTGTCCCACACACTTGGCTGACCTTCTCCAAGCCACAAGTTCTCCGCCTTGCACTTCCATAGAGCACCTTCAGCAGCAGAGCACACATCAGCTGATGCCGCAGCCCTGCCAAAAAATAATGACAACGCAGCCAGGAGCCCCCTGCATCCAATTCTTGAACTCACTGCAGCTGGATCATGACAGAAGGGGCTTCATTGCTGAGGCTGCATTGAGGCTTCCACTCTATGAAGAGACTCGCCTGCTTGGGTGTTTAGTAACACAAATACAGACTAAGAGGTTTTGTGGTTCCACTGCTGGTTTGACAGGAGTGCAAGGCAGAAATAAGAAAGGTCTTTACTTCATCTGTGCGTTTCTCTGACTTTTGCACGAGCAAGGTGGCATAATTGGTCCAGGATTTATAAGACCACTGCAAAACACATCAGGACCGCTGTCTGGAGGGGGAGACAGTCCTGTTTTTGCCAGCAGTCTTGAAAAGCAAAGTCCTGTGCCCATCTGCTGCAAAGACACAGCTCGAGGGATGGTGGTAGGAGCTTCCCCAGCCCCACCAAATCCCATGGCGAGTTTTTTGCCACATGGAAACCCTGCTGGCACCAGGGTTGCTGCGACCTTCAAACCAGCACACAAAGGCCACGGGACTGTCCCCACTGACCCGGGTCACAGGAACGACTGCAGGGACGAGGGGTTCGATACTCCAGCGGCGGCTGTTTCTGCCCCGTGGCCCGTGGGTGCATCAATAACACAGACGAGCTGCGCTCCCCCGAGCAGGCAGAGCTCAGGGAGCTGCCTCTGCAGTTGAGGGTGCTAATGGCTCAGCCTGGTGGCTCCAAAAGCAGCCGCTGTGGGTGCTAAGAGATGCTCGCAAGCCCTGCGGAGGGAAGATGTAGCCTGGCACATCCGCTGGGTACGGCCTGCAGAGCCTGGGGCTTGGCGAGGCCCACGGGACATCCCTCCGGCCACCTGGGTCCATCAGAGGTGGTGACTGTGGCCCCCAGCGAAGGTCTGCCCAAGGGGTATCGCAGAATGAGGCTTCTTTTTGCCACCTCTTTGCTGTCCCCAGGGATGTCCAAAGGCCACTGGAAAGACCGCTGAAAAATGCCAAATGACCAGAGCCTGGAATGATCCTTCTCCACAGCCAAAGGAGGGAAAATGTTGTTCACGGCAAGTTTTATGGATCTCCTCTCCAACATTTATATAAAATCCGCTATGTGGAGACTCCTGTTTTTTTGGGTTTTTTTTTTTTCAGTTGCCTTTTGCATTAAAAATAGACCTATCAGTGATGTGGTTTATTTATTAGCAGGGGTTGTCAGCAGCTTGCAGCATCGTAGGCACATCAAGGCTTGCCTGGAAATGAGGTGTCCTCCGCATCCTCACCCTGGCACGTGGCTGCACTTAGCACTTTTTGGAGGGAATTGGCCCAAACCTAAAGGATTCTGCCCCAAACCTGCAGCTCAGGCCCATCAGGGAGTTATCACTGCTCTCGTTTGGAGGGATTTTGCCATTTACTTCGATAGGAAACCCAACTGGGAGCCCAGCTTGGATCTCCATGTCCCACAAAGGACCTGCTGCAGCACCGAGTGAGATACCTCAACCTGGGAGGCAAGACAAGAAAGGCCATAAGGTGCCCCAGTGGGATGGAGAAGATGCGGGTGCTGGGAGCAGAGAACTGCAATTCTCGAGACAGCAGTGAAATGGAGGGGGCCTTCAGCAACCCTTGCAGGACTGAGACCAGACTCGTCCTGGTTCAGAGAGCTGATCCATCAGCAGTTGATTTGCAAGGTGCCCTCACGCTACTTTGGTCACTGTTCTTGTTCCCCATAGGGCACAAACGAAGAGCTGCAACAATTTCAGGGATTTGAACATGGGCAGGAAGGTATAAACAAAACCAAAATAACTTTGGGCTTTTGTCAGCGATAAATGAATTCCCTCTGTCACACCGCACAAGGCAGCCATCCCTCCAGGGAAGCACTAGGATCCCCCTCCCTTGAGCGAATTTGGACAAAGCAATGGAGAAAACGTTGCAGGGAACATCTTCTGTGGGTGGAAGAGATGATCTCATAGGTCTTTTCCATCAGTGATTTCCAGGATTTTTGTGCCTCTGACATAAAGCCCCAAAATAGCAACATTAGTCTAGGTCAAGATAACACAGAAGAAATTCTGTGTTTAGTTTTACATCTGGCCAGGAGTCGATGAGGTATATGGTGGTGGGGTGAATCACTCCTGCACGCTATAAAGTACTCTCCAAGCAAGCCCCCGGGGTGAGGGCTTTTCCGTCAGGCTATGGGGAGTGTAGAGTACAGTGACTATACATTTATATAAGTATCAGCATAGTTATGCAGGCAGCATAACAAAATGAAGGCTTGACAAAGCACTCATGCTGCTTGTTATGATAACTTACCATCATTTCTGACAAAGTTTGAGTGAAGGCAAAGGCATCTGCATGTATATTATCCCTGATTTCATGGATGTGAGTCTGCCATGAGCCCTGCTGCTGCATCGGACACTGGGGGCTTGGAAAGACCCAAGCTGCAAAGAGCCTCATAAGCAAAACCCCAGTAAATGCGTGCAGACTTCTACACCCATCGCACTTAGCTTCTTATATTTAGCTTACTGATCTCTCCTCTCGGGCTAAGCTCGTTTCCATGGCCAGTTACGAGCAGAGATGAGGAACAGGCACTTGCTAAACCACAGTAACTTGCCCGTGTTTGCAAGGCCTGGCTTACCATAAAGCTGCCGCCAAATCGCGTGGTTTATTTTCGACCGCTCACATTATTTACCCCAAAGCCAGGGAGCATCTTGGTTTCCCCATCCCACAGCAAGGCCAGTCCTGCTGGTGTCTGCCACGCGCTGCAACTTAATTCCTGCTGTGCAGAGCACTCTGCAAACCCGCGGCGCGGCGCAGGTCGTTAGCTAATCCCCACGGTGTGCACAAATGGCTCCTATTAGCATGAAAGGAGTCACAGCGAGGGAAAACCAGGGCCCTTGGGGATCCGCAACCACTGCCTCGTGGCTGATGCACAACAGGCATCAGAGAGGACCAGGGATGATCAAACAAGCTGCACTGTTCAACGCAGCTGCTCACTGAGCCAGGGAGAAGCCCAGAGTTTGCTTGGATGCCATGCAAATGCTGCGGCTAATGTACACACAGGGAAAAGAGTGTTTACTGAAATCATTAATCCACGTAAAACATGATAAAAATGCACTTTCCCATCTGGCTCGGGTTGGTGTGTTTATTCCGAGGGGATTTGAGCCCGCACCAGGGCTGCACATCCCTGTGAATCGGGGTCTGGCGCTGCCTCCGGCGCCCGGGATCGCGCAGCCGAGGGGCAGTGGGATGGAGCTGCCTCCTCTTGGGCTTTCCAAGCAGCCGGCTCAACTTCACGGACAAAATGTGAAGTATGGGAAGGAAAGGTTCCCAACCTCGGAAGTTTATCTGAGCACCAAAAGGCTCTTGCTCCAAAGGCTGTGATTTTAAAGAATAATTCTGAGTATCAAGGATTGCCATGAAAAAGGCACTAATTTCTGGATAAAGCTGTTTTTTTATTCTTTTACCTTCTCTTTTGATATTACAGAGGGGTCTCACCAGCGAAACCTTTCTCCAAAGCTCTCTGCTCCAGCCTCTCAGTCCCGTGCATCCTGCTGGACCACGGAGCAGAGAGGGATTCCAGCCCAGTCTCTGGGCAGAGGAGTCCCCAGAGAAGCTCCCGCTCTGGAAACACCTCTTCCCTCATGAGCTAAACCCATCCTTGGAGAGCTGAGCTTACCAACCAAGGGCCGCCAGAGCTGCAGTTTGGATGCAGCGAGGGAAGCGCTCGGCCCAGCCGAACGCCCATCTCCCTCCACACATCCCGGGGCTCAGGAAGCACCTGCACGGATTCAGGATGGGGCAACCTGCACTGCAGAAAACATCCCTGGGCTCCTATTTCCAATCCTGTGACACTCCAGGTTGTTCCCCTGTAGCCCTAAGGGACTTCACAGCTGCAGGTTTAACCACCCCCTCATTCTGCAAGAGGTTGCATTGCATTTCTAGAGTCCAGGGTCAAGGACTGACATCTGCCACATCTCCCATGGGATTTCAAAGCATAAATCCTACGGGACTCAAGTTGGCATTTCTAGCTCAGGCAAAATCTTCAGCTCCCCAGTGCCTTTTCTCAGTGTCCAAATGAATTTATGGTGAAGGTATTACCAACCCCCAAGCCAAAACCCGGGCCTGAAGTGGGGCAACAGAAGCAGCCTCCTCTTCAGTAGTGAGTTAGATGAGTGGGAACACCCAAGGTGGAAGACTCTGTGTAAACAGACACTATCCTAGATGTGTTTCTGGAGGGTGAAAAGCCTTTTGCATGGTTAGAAGTTGGGGCACCAAAGGCAAAGTTGGTGGAGCTGCCTCTTTCCCATTCACACATGCTGCTCTCCTCCAACTCTGCTTCATGCTGCTCGTGGCCAAAACAGAGCTATCAGGGACAGCCCCGGTGTTATTTCCACCCCATCCCACAAAAAAAAAATGGGTCTTCCGCAGGAGAAGAGGAGATTCCTGAACAAAATGCAGCCTCATGGAGCCAATGTTGCAGAGCGAAGGTTGCTTATGCAACACCCCAATGTTGAGGTGGAGGAGGAGTGAATGCAGTGCTCGGGTGACTCACGGGTTTGTTAGGAGCAAGTGGATTCATAGGGAGGGCTTCCACCAGGCCTGGGCAGCCTCCAAGGTCTGCAGGCCCCTGCAATGGAGCCCTCGGGGTCAGCTTGAGCTGGAGGGAGTCAGGATGGCGAGATGCCAACACAAACGGCTAAATGGAGGGGAGGAAAAGAGCAAAAACAACGGGGAAGCCAAGGGAAAACACCGGCTTTCCTGGAGGGTTTCCAGCTCCTGCACCTTGGCGCTATGGACACGAAGCCCTTTGATTGAACCCAGAGCCAGAGAAGTGAGAAATGAGATGTTTCTCACCCAGGAGGACATTTCAGAACACTGTAACGCTGTTCATAACATACTCATACCCACTCCTATTCGTTCTTTCTGGATGTCTTTGGCTGAGGACCTCTGAGTGCTCAGAAGTGACCCCGGCATCTCTGCTACACCTGCAGCCTAAGGGACAAGCAATCACCCGGGGTTTGCTTTGACCCCTCTCCAGAATCAAAGCAAAGGAGTTTCCTCCACACCTTGGTCATGGTTGTCCTAAAATCTAGTCCCTGCCCTTCACCACTGCTGTCTTCTCCCTTTGCTGACATCCAACCTGACGTACAAGTAGTCGTGTCCACGATCCCCATGACCCAGGCTCCATGATCTACTCATTTAATCATCTGGATCAATTTCCTTCAAAATCAATAGAGTTCTGCACTGTCAAAAGATGCTCTTGCTGTTGAATGAAGCAGATATCGCTTCAAAAGTTGGCACAGAAGCCCCGAAATTCCATCAAGGTGAAGGTTTGCAGTTAGGAACATAAAAAAAGGCCACACTGGGTCAAATCAGTGGTTCACAGAGCCCTGCACTGTCCCAGCCAAGATGCTATTTGACTCAAAGCACTGAGCACATGCTGGGCCTGACCTCTCCTCTCCTCTCCCAGCCTGAATGCCCTGCTGTTCGGTCTCTCCTCAGAAGGCAGCTGCTTCATCCCTTGGGCAGCTGCTCTTCTCTGGACCTCCTCAAACTCCTGCCCTTCTCCAGACGTGGAGAGCAGAACTGCACAGAGCTCTGCCCCGCAGCTCCAAAGCGGGTGACATCCTCCTCTCGCAGCACCCTCGGCCTGTGTCCTGCAGGCTGGGGGCGTTTTTGGGTGTCCCTGCACCCCAGACAGACGATTCCACACAGCTTTCAGTGGCGACTCCAAGACACTTCTCCCAAGCCATAACTCCTAGTTCTGCGTTGAGCATCGTGAAGGTATCGGTTAAATTTCCCTTGATCTTCCATTTTGACCTTACATGTATAAGCTCCTCTGCCATCTGGCTGACACTTAATCATTTCTACATGGCATTTTGGAGCTCCTCATGGCATTTAACCACCCAGAGGATCTCACCATCACCTGCAAACCTAATTTCATCTTTACTTTCGATCTGCCATACTTTACAGACTCTCTTGTTCTCCTCATTTGTACAAAACTTTTCATTCCTCACACGGCAGCTGCCTGCCTGTGAGGCACTGTCCAATTTTCCCACTGCGCCTGCGAAGGATTTGAAGAAAAACTTTGTTGTCTTTTGGAATTGTGGCACACGTTTTATCTTAGCTCCTAACACAGTATTATTAGCTGCCCCGGGCTCCTTGCAGGCTTCTTGCTCTATGAATTGCTTCTTTAAAGTCTGCCTCATACTTACACTGTCCCTCTTCTTGAAATCAAATACCCACACACTGGATTTATTGGGCCTGCTTCTTCCTGCTATGATGTTAAACCTAATTGCATTGCACTTGCTCCCAGTGATCTCTCCCTAAGACGTCTTGGACTCAATCCGGTGCAGCACTCCAGGCTAAATACAGAACAGCATCTTTTCTTATAGGATCCAAGATTGATTGCTCTAGGAAGCAACCATCCAGTCCATCCAAAACTTCCTCACCGCATCTCCTCTTGAGGAGGATGAAGTGCTGACCCAATCTATGTATGGGTAATTGAAATCTGCTGCTATTAATACCAAGCCTAAATTTGCAGCTTCTTTAATCTCCCTTAATATTTCCTGGCGGAGGGGGGGCAGGCAGTAGTACAATCCTGGTATGATACTTATCATTAGAGCCAGGGATTTCCACCCACAAGGATCCTACAGAGCTTCCCACTCCCCGTAACACGTCTACGCCACTGCACTCCATGTTATCCTCTCCCTGCTCCTCCTATACATCCTACTCCAGCATTCCTACAAAGCTGGTATCTTGGCAACACTCTATTCCACTAATAATCTCCCTCGCACTGGATCCCCAAGGTACCTGCGACCTGTCGCCAAGCTCTCCTGCTCACCAAGGCTCCTCGCTGGGTCTAGAAGCACTTGCATGTTGTGTCTTGACGCCAACACCTAATTCCATGAAGGCCACTCAACTGGCATTGCGGGGAGCCTGATTTGCCTTTCCTCCCCACTGCAGCTCTGCTATGTATGGCCCTCCTGGCCTTGCCAAAAGTGCTCTGCACATCAGTCACATGCAGCTCGGTGGCTGCATCAGCTCAAGTTGGGTCTCTGCACCTGCTAGCTCTCCCCTCACTCCTGGTTCCTGGCTCTGAATCCTAATCTGGAATGACAAAGACACAGGTCATCATTACAGCTTCCAATGCTTCCACTCCCAAAGTGCTCCCTGCTTTCTAAACATCCAAATCCCACCTCACTCTGCCTCTCTGCACCATCTCCTCCCAGTCCTGAGGCTGCAGATTTCTGCCTCTCTCAGAACGGTTGGGGTTGGAAGGGACCTCCAGAGATCATCTAGTTCAACCCTCCTGCTCCAGCAGGGACACCCAGAGCACGGGGCACAGGGCGGCATCCAGGTGGGTTCGGAAGATCTCCAGAGAAGGAGACTCCACAGCCTCCCTGGGCAGCCTGTGCCAGGGCTCTGTCACATTCATAGGACAGTTCTTCCTCACGTGGAGATGAAACTTCCTGGGTTTCAACTTACATCCATTGCCCCTTGTCCTATCACTGGCCACCTCTGAGAAGAGTTTGGCCCCTTCCTCCCTACATTCTCCCGCCAAGTACATATTAATCAGATCCCCTCTCAGTCTTCTCTTCTCCAGGCTAAACAGGTCCATCTCACTTAGTCTTTCCTCATACGATGGATGCTCCAGTCCCTTAATCATGTCTTTTGCCCTCCACTGGACCCTCTCTAGAAGCTCCATGTCCCTCTTATATTGGGGAGCCCAGCACTGCACACAACACTCCAGGTACTCTCCAGCCTCACCAGTGACATGGGCAACATTTCACAGAATGGACATTGGGCATCTTGGTTTCTGGCACATGGACCTGCATTTGGCTGCAGCACATCCCTCCTGTGCCTCCCACACGGACTGTTGGCTCTTCCCCTGCATCACAGATAACTTATCTAGACCCTTCTGATACCAACCCTTGTGCCCCCAGGCTCACTGCCACGAGTCTTCTCCGTGTCACCAACCAGCTCCCTATTGCCTGGAAACTAAATCTGCCACCACCTGCTTGTTCCCACCTTGCAAGGCGCCCTCTGCCACAAGAGGCCTCCTCCGTCAACCCCCAAACGTCCCAATGTCCTCTTTTCAGTCCTCTTGCCCCGTAGTGACAAACCAGGCTCTGTCCCACATCTACCAAGGCTCAGCTGCTGCCAAGAGAAGGAAATGAGGCTCTTGGTGGCTGCGTCACAGGCTCCCCAGGTGTGACGGTTTCCTTGGCATCTGCGTGCGCCGAGTCCCAGCAGGAACTCCCAAGCGCTGCCAAAACATCGAGTCTTTCAGGTATTTTCTTATTCCATGATTATAACCTTTCATCTACTGAGCAACTGCTACGGTTCCACAGAGGACTCGGGTGGCGACGCCTCAGCTTTGGATTGGATTCACCCCTAGAGCCAATTGAAGGGCTACACAGTCGAAATCAAAGCCACTTTGGGATTCAAAGATCTCCCAAGAGCTCAGGCAGCTTTGAGCTCATTACTGTTGTTTAATAAATTCATTCAAAAGGGAAGAAAATTCTGCAAGCATTTATTTTTCTGCCTTTTCTGGATGTCTACAGCTGTCACACATGGCATAAACCCCATTTTTACCTATTCTACATTTCTTTTCTACCACCGTTCCAAGAGGCAAGGAGCAAATAAGCTGCCCATGGCAGAAATTAGCTCCATGATTTGTACTCCTAGGAGGCTTTCGGCTACAATTTGAATAGACTAAATAGAATACACAAAATAGCTGAACCATAAATGGAGCCATGCAATGTGAGTACGGTGCCAAGGGCCAGAGACCTCGCTTTGCTATATGTTTATAAAGTTAAGAAGTACAAAATAAACACAGAACACAGACCGAGTATCTACTTTTCAGTCAGAAAATAGAAAGAAGAAAAAGCGAGATTATTTATTTAGAAAATGCAGAATATTTAAGGGTGATGAGGCAGAGCATCGCCCAGCTCCTCCTGTGACACTCGGCATAACGGCAGGTTGCTGCATTCCCATGGGATGGGAAGCCAGGCTAAATGGAAACCATCCAAATCCTGGGCGTTGCAGACAGACCTTTTAAAAGAAATGCAGAGACTTGCATCCCCCAAACTGTCATCATCTCTCCACAATATTTTCATCATCCATCGTGAAATCCATAAAACTTAAACCTTCTCCATACAAGCCATACCCAGTTCTCTCCTAATAAAGAGATCAGAGGAACAAGGAGGTGGGTTTTTTCTTAAATTTTGCTCAACAAGTGACTATAGCCAGCATGGGTGAGGAGGGAAAGAGCCACTCCAGCAAACTCTCCAGGGCACTTTGTCCTTTACAAAGTGCCCAACAAGTAAAATTTCTCCGTCAGTCACGTACAGACCAGGCCCAGATAAAGGACCTGGAAGTGCTGGAGGGGAAAAAACAACACCCTGACTACATAAGTTGCCAGCAAGTGACAGACCTCGACAGACAAGTCATTAAGGTCCCCAGCGGCTGTCTCTGCCTATTAGCCTAAGCTGCGTTAGGGTGAACAGAGCGGTAGGGGAGCCGCAGAGATTAACTAAAAATAGTCCAAGACCACGGAGCAACAGGCTCGCTGTAACCTCTTAATGCACCGGGAGATAAGGGCGACCCGGCTGACCGGGCGCGCGCGGAGCCAACGTCTGCGTGGTGAAGATGTTCACGTGGCGAAGGATCCTGGCGAGGGATGTGGGAGCAGGGTTGGTGACTCTCCAAAGCCACTTGCTTTGAATTCGCTGGCTAATCCTCAGGAGGCCTGCAAACCAGAGCCTCTTTTTAACGTGGAGATGTTAAGGATGAACAGCCACAATGAGGAGGCCCTTCAGTTGCATTGGGGCTGTGTCAAAAGCCAACGGGAGCAGTGCTAGAGAAGACGCTGCCAAGGAACAGAGATCCCTGCTGAGGACACGGATACCCAGGGCATGGAGGAGCCTGGGCTGCTCTTAGCGGTGCCTTCCTTTGCTCTCCATGCTCCTAACGTGCTCATTGCATCTGCACGGGCTGCCCACTCAACAAGTACCAACCCAGTCATACCCGCAGCGTGAACAGGACCCACACACAAGTCAAAAACGCTGGCTTAAACCCCACCGGATCAGCCAATTACATATGTGTCTGTCTTGATAGGACTGTCTGATATTATTGCACGTTTATACGGATAACAAGGCTAAGTGCAGTCACAGCAAATGGGGAAACATCTTTTTGAATGCATATTAAAGGTCACAGTTGGGACTTAAACCGTCTTTGAAGCATGAGAAATCAGTAAAAATCAGAGAAATCTCCCGCTTGCTCATGCTGACATATACATCGCTTCCTATTTCTTCCCATCTTGAAACTCCTTTAATCTGGGTCACAGGAGCAAATTTTGGAGGCTCGCAGTAGAGAGAGAGAGAACCTTTCTTAGTGAATCCTGCTGCTCAGAGTGCCCAAACTGCTCTTGAAATGCAGACGGTGGCCACAGCTTGGGCACGGAAACGGCACCTTCCCCTGTTCCTTCTCCCCTTATCTCTATCTTTGTGGATGGAATGGGTTTGTGTCTCGTCAAGAAGCACTTGATGGCACCTGCACCTTACCACAGAACAGCCCGGGATGATAAAACAGTGTAGCAGGAAAACGAGGGGCCCTGAGAACCCCTGCATTTCTGTGTAGGGTCTTGCACCTACACCCGCCTCGGAAAACCTAAATCCTGGAGAGAAAACGATGGGTTTGGGTGTCTCAAAGTCCCAAACTTCCCTGTCCCGGGTTTGCTTCCATGCTCTCACTTCCATTGCTCCGGGTGCCTTTGCCAGCGCTGCACTGACAGTGGCTCGGGGCCAAATTCTGCTCTCACTTACACCAGTGAAAAAAATAATAATAATAAAGTCCATTAATGTCAATCAGCTACAGCGAGATTAGATAGTCCCGGTCTGGAAAGGAGCCCGATTCAGGCCTGTGTAACAGAGAGCAGGGTCTGGAGCGCGTGCAGCAAAATCCCTGGTGTCCAACGGATCCCAGGGCTCCTCAGAAGCGATTCCAAGAACACAGCAAACACAACGCACCATTCTTGCCTGTTTTGGGCCCTTTTTTCACTTGAAACCCAGCACTGCTGCAGCACGGGGAGCATTCAGGAACCCTGCAACGCAGCAAGTAATTTGCACAGGCTTTGAGGCTCGCCAAAATCCTTGCTGAATCAAATGGGAGATTAAAATTCCTCAGAAGCCAAAGGCACCACTTAAAAGTGCCCGGCTGCAGCCTGTGAGTGCATCTGCCTGGCTGACAAAGGCACTTGCCAACTAAATTTGCAGTCTGAAAGTTGCATTAATCTGAATGATTCCCTCAACATCCAGAGCCGCGTGGCTGGAACCTCCTTCTGACCCCTTTGCCAGGTACCCGCAAAGGGAAACGGGACACGAATCAGAGACGAATCGTCACAGCGAGGGCAGAGGCAGCTCCTCTGCCCAAGCCCTTATTTCACTCAATAATAACGGGCAGCCCTTCCCTGTTTTCTTTTTTAACATGTTTCAGAGTTTTTCTGATTTCAAAGCCCTTCAGAAAAGGTGACTACCTGGATTTTATCCTCAGTGAAAAGGAACATTAAAATGAAAACCAGTTGCTGGGTTAAAAAATGCAACCATCACACTCGTGGGACAGAGTTTGGAGGCCGTGAGAAGTCACGACCAGTTGCCTTCAGGCTGCTTTTTGTTCCCATTATTGCTTCCTATATCAAAAGACGTGTCACATCAGAGTCATTCAAGAGAAGGGGCACGAAGCGGCCTCTTATTTCATATCTGATAGCCTGGAGTTCTTGAATAAAGCAGAAACTGTCCCAATCCATTTAATTCCTCTTTTTCCAGTAGGTTACAGCTCCAAGAGGATTTTTTTTCTTTTTTTCTTGCAAAGCAATCAATTTAATCTGCTTTAAAGAAAAGATTAATTAAACAGAGCCTACAAACCTCAAGGAAGTTGCTCTGTCTCCTCAGCACAGGCACCAGAGCTGGAGTGTCCAAGGGTCAGGCGGGCCCAGTTGCTCCCAGCTTTTCCCTAGGAATTTAACTCATTTCCAACTGGTGCCGGACAGGTTAAGAGAACCTAAACGTTGGAAAAAAAGTGAGTTCCTAGCTCTGGTGCAGCCCATACAAGCACCCTATGGAGAGCTGCTGTTCCCATGAGAGAGGGGAGGTGACGGGATAGCACCGAGGATGCCCATCCTGCTCCCATCTCGCTCCACGGATGCAAGTATTCAGCAGCCTCAGGTGCCCTATGGGCTACGAAACAGCCCCTCTCCTTGCCTCTATAAGTTACAGCTTGGGAAAGTTTCAGTCGTTTCCAGCTCCTTGGACTTCGTGGCTGCCCAGGTGATTTTCCCACTTAGAGCAGGAGCTGTGGAAAATGGTCAGCAATTACCACTAAAATTGGAAAAGAGAAATGGAAGAAAAAATGCTGGATTTGAGTGTCAGGTCCAGAGCTGCATTTCAGGCATCGTTTCGCCAGCAGAAATGAGATTTTTCAGCCGGCGCTCCAAGCCAGCCGGGAAAAGAAGCCAATGGCAGCAGGTCCCAGTGGGGAACAAATCCAGCCCCAAATTCTCACCCGAGAGGTTTTGCAGAGTGGGGATGCGAGTGGTTTTGCTTCTTCTTTGTCAGGGTTTATTTCAAAGTGACCGATGCTGAAGGAATGTCTTATTTACGCCAGCTGAATCCATGGAGGGAAAAAGGGGCTACTGCCGCCCAGGAGGGTCGTGAGAGACAGCCCAAGTTTCCAGAGACATCTGGAAATCTGGCAGATGAAGTGAAAAAAAGCAAAGGTGAAAAGGATAAACTTTGGTCCAAATAAAATAATGTCAACTCCTACCAGTATTATTTAACGGAAGATTTTACACACTAAGTTCTGAAGAATTATACTTTTTGTGGCTTTGTTCTGACTAAACCTGGGGATTGTCCCTGATTGCCAATTTATGGTAGTCTTGCAAGAACATTTTTAAGCTAGAAACAAAGCAGTAACAGTAGATTTGTCTAAAAAAGCACATTTTTTTTTCGCTTCGTTTTGCCATGATCCTGCAATGCCCACTGCAAAGAAATGCCTGGCCTTTTCTTGGGCTTCCTGCAGATTTGGAAAGACCACCAAGGTCCTTGCACCACTCTCAGGAATCATTTCTTGGGTAGCCTTGCACCAGCATTAGCAGATCATAGAAAATAATTATAGAGTCCGCTTAAAACAGGCTCGGACTAGGGCCCAAATTACAGGCGGGCAATTGTTTGTGTTCGAGTCTAAATTTACTGCCTTGGGATATTCTTTCTCCTCCAGCTCTCTTCCCAGGAAAGCGAAAGTCATCCAAAGATAAGAAACAATACATTTCCTTGGCTGAGGCCAAGAGGAGGCATTTTTCTGAGCCCTCGGAGTTTATTTTATTTTTAAGGGACTGTTTAGTTAAATAGGAAACTCTTTAACGTGCCAAGGTTTATTACTGCATTTGAAAGGGCCCTTCACGAGGGCTGGTGCTCCCTGTTAGGGGCATTGTGGAATTCAGGAACATATTTGCTATTTGTGATGTTTATGGGGGCCACGGCGAGCCCGAGGCCGCGGAGCAACACGCTGGGAAGGAGAGGCCAAATGCTCGGGAAGCTGCTGCTTGCTCCCCACTCACCGGGAGAGCAAGGACCAACCTAAGCACCTAGGGGTCGTCCCCAGCTCGAGGCCCCTCTCCTTCACAGCCCTAGAAGGCCGCAGAGCAGTTGCTTCAGTCCCCACACACCACAACCTGTTCTGAAAATCGAACGCCCTGTGCTCGCCTTGCCTTCCTTGTCCTATTTCTCATGTTTTTGGGGTGAGAGTGAGGGCGTTGGCGCTTGTGGTGTAGAAAGGGATGGGTCTTGGCTCACGAGACAGGAGCCCCTTGCGAGCACCATGTCCACGACGGCAGCGTCGCCGTCGAGCGCCTCACGCACGCGGACGGGCTCAAGGGCAACGTGGGAGATTCCTGTCCCACTACCACCACAAAAAACAGCTCCCGCACACACTTTAAGTACCTTCCCAAGGAAACTTTTATCAGGAGATCTCAGAATGAGTCACAAAGTAGGTCGGGGGCTGCTCGATAGGCAGGGAAACCAGGGCACCGAGTGTGCCAGCTTCTCAGCACACTCCGAAACACAGCCTGGGCTTCCTGAGCCGCTGCTCGGGCTCTTCTGTTCCGTAAAACTGCATCTAATGTGAGCGACCTTCATCGATGACGCCCCTGACGTTGGGACAGGGTGAAATCAGATATGGAGAGAGTACCAGCACCGAGGATCCAGCCAAGGGGCTGGTTGTCAAAGCCAAAGGAGAAGCTCTGCCCCTGGAGTGGCACAGGGAGGACATGGCTCCTCGAGGCTCATAAAGTTGGAGCATGCCAGAAAATGAAATTTCTACTCCACTCCACAGGTAGGACGTGGACACAGCAGCTGTAATAAAATCCACTGCAACTGCTGACACCACCGAGGAGCTGAGGATGGAGATCTAAATCCATCAGGACGGGGTCCGCCAGCCAGTCCTCGTCCTGCAGGCCGAGGAGGACCTCGCTGTGGGCTCTCGGGAGACTCCGCTCACTTCCCTGCTTGATTCCTCAGCAGATTGTTCCCTCGGGTCCCGGCCAGTTTATTTTTGCCTTGGAAAGCCTCACATCAGAGCACACTTGGCTGCGTTAAAAGCTGACAAGAAGCCATCAACCTTCCAGACAGGCTAAGACATGTTTAAAGATGACTTATCTTGACTGTTCGTTAAACAAGGGTTTCGTGTCAAGACGTCAGGCAGATCTAAAAGTTTATTCTCTATCCCTCTGTGATTAAGAGGAGCCAAATACAAATCCAAAGGCTGCCTTTTTTTTTCCCACTCTGGGAGCTTTGATATGTTTGACACCAGTAACAAATTAGGAGAGACCAACACAGACTCTGGGCCCGATTCCTACCTGAACCTTTGGAAATAAACAGTATTAAACTAGATGTTAAAATAAGTAGCCATAATTAGGGAGATAATATAAATTATGTAGACACGTTCAAATTCTGCACCCATTCATTTCAGAAAATAACTGAAACTGTTGAAAATACCCTGTCAAAACCCTACGATTCATCCCCAGGGACCGAGCCCCACACAAGCCTTCAGCGGGAGCTGCAGCAGAAGCAGATGCCAGCAGATGGTCTTACCCTCAACGAGCTCAATCAGGGACATTTGCAATATGTCAAAAGTGCAGCTACAGAAACAACACGTAGACCTGTACATCTGTTTCCTAAAGAAGCCCCGCGGATCTGACGGTTAGCCAAGAAACCACAAGACACGGCCCGAGCCGCTGCAGCAAACACCAACGCGAGCTGAGGAAGCACCGGACGCGTTCGCGTGCCCCAAGAGTCATCAGAAGATACAAGACGTGAAGCAGAGAGCGAGTAACCAGCTCCTGCAAGCCCACCTGTCATGCAAAAACAAGAATACACAAGTCTGCAGTATCACAGGTTTTGTAAGGCTTGCAATTTACTCAGGAATTGTAGGAGTGGGAGTCATACGGCAAGGCTAAGTTAAGAAGTCTTTCCCTCCATAAAACAGTATTATGGTTTGCTTAAGACTGCTGGGAAACCTGTCTCCTAGCCTGAAATAAAAAGTGCCTGCAGATGCCTAAAAGCTCTCTAAGGCATCTCTGTTGAGGGCTTGTGATGTATGAAGCCCAAGCACTGTGAAACACAGAGCCAGGTCTGCGATGGTGGTTTTTGACAACATAAAATGTGAAAGGACAGGAGGGGGAATCCCACGGTTACTTGTAATGGCACAAACCCCTCGTATTTCCGAGTTCCTCACGTGGCAGATGAAAGGGGCAAACATTTCACACAGGGGAAAACGTCGCTTCTGGGCTGGCTTCATTCCGCGGGGCTGACCCAGCCCTTCTGAAGAAAATCATGGAAGGAACGAATCCGACGGGCCACACCTACGGAGCACCGGCTCCGATGGCCTGAGAGAAGCTGGTTGCTATGAAACTGCCACTCACAGCAGAAAACTTGGATTTCTCCGAGCTCAGGATGCTTCTTCCTCCTTCCCAAACTTTTCAACGCTGATAAAAGCGCTCGGCTGACAGCCCTGGAAACCTCAATCCTTTTCATTTCTCACTCTTTTTTACCTCCCTGTGCCTGCTCCTATCCTTCAGGT